>SMLS01073215.1:0-62339 GCA_004785975.1 Popillia japonica | reverse complement strand
ACCTAGCGTGTTTGAAAGTTAAAAAATTGACATAAAGATTAATTTATTAGCCATTGCGTTTGAAGTACTTTAAAGCAAGTGATGAATGTTTTTCAGATTTCCATCACCAACCAAAGTCTGCGAATTGTCGGTCAAGATTCGTACTTTGACTTAACAACAAAGAAAAAATATGATCTAAAGCAACATTATATGTATGACACAGTCATTACTTCTACTCTGGTTCAGGACACTCAAAAGTAGTGTAATATGATGAAGTGACGTGGACAAAATTCGTGCCTTGTTGATATGAACTCATCTTTAGTATGGATTGTTGTTGTCACATGGACAAGCTTTGTTTTGTTGAATATATATTATATTAGAGAAATAAACCAACTTAATTCTTTTTCACACTTCTCCATGTTTTTCGTCAAATTTGAATTTTCTTCCTTTAACTCCTTTATTAGAATTACCAATTCAGATATTTTCTTTTCATACAATTCTTGAATTTGTATAACTTCATCTTGCTCAAACATTTTCGCACCAACATTGGTATCACCTGAACAGAACTCTGGTGCTGCATTGGTGCTGCAATCTGTTAAATCAAATCACGAACTATCATCGGTTTCATTAAATTTTGGTCTACAGCTTTTCATGTTGCGTACAGGACTATATACTCTAACGTCCTTGTATGGGACTTGATAATGAGCTCCATTATAGATGTAATATCTTCTGTGTTAAATTTGATACTCTATCGTAAAATATGAGAGTCTTTATTTTCTGCATGTATCTGGACTGGAACCAGACTTGATAGTTCTAATAATCTTTTCAATCGTCATAAGTTGCTCAGTGGACCACTTACCTATTGGATCTTTAGTGCGTATTAGGCGTGCGTGGAAGTGGAGCATGTAGAGATAACTCATGCAACTCTTCTGGGTTGTTCTATTTTGTATTTCATCAAGAAATACCCCTTTACAAGATGATCTTTTTATTCAAAGTCATCACCTCCTAACTAAGGTCCGAACCAGAGAGCAATTTGTGGTCATTCTGTTGCAGTTCCTGAGTTGACGCTTTCTGTGTCCCACACCATGAGAAATTTTTTAGGTTGCCTTCCGAAAAAAGCCAAAATTGTTACAATAATAGTAAAACCTATAAATGTAATATGACCTCAGTTTTCGAATTTTCTGTTAACAACTTGTTAACGTATTTCCCTATACACGCAACTTATGCTCACACATTTTGGTTAGTACTCTGCTCAAAGTAACGGTGCAGCTATAACTGAGCTCTGAGCCTTTGAGAGTTTGGTAAATATTTGTAATAATCGCGAAAATGTAAAGAGGTGTCAAACGCTGCACGAGCATGCCGCAAACTAGACTGATACGTCGCTGCGAGAAAGAAATACATATATCAGGAATTGAAGAAGCTAACAATCCTCTGGAAAAGTGAACAGACAAAAAAGTTGGTATAACTTTTGGCAAAATTGGAAATGGCTAGCTCGTTAGCATTATTTTTTTTATAGTTATACTTTTTGCTATATACATACATATGTATATGCTGCATATATGTACGTAAAGTTAATTTCCTAAGTAGGTATATATTTTTAATGTTCAATGTTCATGATATCATCAGCCGATGAATATTAATTAATTTTCCAATATTGAGGAGTTATCGGTACTTTTTTTTCAAAAAAAATGTGCTTCTTTTGTAAGCAAGTTTGCAGATACTATCATAACAGATAAAATTGTTCCACCAGAAATATCAATTTTGTTCTAGATCAAATACTCGTTGATTCTTATCTATTGACTTCAAAATCTATGTACTACTTGTCCACAAAACATATTCGCTTTTCATATACTTTTGCGTAGTAATGGTTTTCGTGTTAGGAACAGAATTGAGTAGCGAATATTATGATAAATGCGTATTTTATAATTCATAAACGATAAGAGAAAGTAAATCTTCGTGCTTTACAATTCAGAACAACGTAATAATCTAATCAAGATCATCAGAACCAATAGCGAATTCACAAAACAACTGCATAAATTTGCTGAATATGTTCCTATCTACTTGATATGTTCCAAGGATTTTTGATAGTAAGCGCGAAACACCGCAGAGTAAAGGTGTGTAAAACTAATAAGTTTCGCAAAAACTTTAAAGACGTTTTCTCTATGTATGAAATTTTTTAGTAATCTGCTGTAATATCCATTCCCATAAAAGTACGAAGACGCGTTAGATTCGCAACATAATGTTGCTATTCTTGTGATTCTCTTCGTAAATTAGTAGTAGTACCATTCTGCTAATATTGTTCTATAATGGTAAATCCAATTCATCAATGAATTTAAGATTTTATCTTTGCATATTCCATCCCAATTTAAGTGGTTTTATATCTTTAATTATTTTAAATTTCTGAATCACCAGGTGCATACATTACCTACACACTTTGCGTACATCAATCACTTGTATATTTTAAACGACAGTGTTACGTAAAAACCTATAAATCATAATTGTTATTTTAAATCTTAAAACTGGCATCAATTATTTTTAAATTATGATATTACAATACAAACATTTACTGTCGGGTTTATAAGAGCCTACTATACCGTAGCCTAGTATGTACTTTCACACAATAATACTTGAGATTTTTTGTATACTTTGACAAGTGGAGATAAGAAACCAATTGATCGATAATCCGTATGTAATATTGAGATTTTACTGTTATGAGTATTGCTTGTATATATATTTATGTATTAAATTTTTATTTTTTATATATCGGGAACGTATAATTTAAGGTATTGAATATTAGTACGTCATTGAGATAAGGAATTTCTTTGCAATTGTACAACTAATAAGATAGCTCTTCTTGGCAAGTTATTGTATGGTACTTGTATTAACTGCATTTTGCCGTGATATAAGTTACATACACAACAATCTAAATTAGGAAAGTAAGATGGTGCTAATTAAGAGTGTTTTATCTATAATTTTAATTAACTCGTTCGCATGTTGACAGGTATGCTGACATGACAATTTATTTTAAAATACATATAAATATCTACGCTGTTCAAACAAATTAGAGTAGCCTAAAATATTTATAAAATATGATACAGCAGATTTGTTTAAGGAATACTCGAGCTACTGAAGATATTACATTACAACACATTAGAAACAAAACTGTGTATATTCTGGTTTATCTGAGAAAATATGATAAATTATTTAACTATAGAAAACTACACTTAAAACAAATTGATATAGCTTTATTATAAACTCCATTCTTACGCTATTCCCTCACAAAAATCGTTTAGAGTCAATTCCAAACTTTTGGATGGCCAAGTCAGGTTGCTTTGTCTTGATATCAACTTATTTTGAAATAGTTCTGAAGTCGATGTACAGGAAGTAACTCGATCTTGCTCGAAGTACCTTTGGTTTTGAGTCGCCTAATTTTGCTGCTAATCCACATGCTTACTTTAGGACTGTGTAATAGATATTTCTGTCGAGAGATTTTGCAACTAATAGTGACTATTTTAGGTGTTGACGTAGCCATGCATGTGCTTCATCCAAAATTAATCACAGTACGATTTATATATTTACAGCCAAACCAGTTTCGATAAATTTCTATATCCTGGATTAGATTAGATTCGTACTACATGCTTCATTGACGTTATGAAAAGCATATAAGACAGAGAATTGAGATCAAGTTATGATATATAAAAGTGATTTAATTCGTAAAAACTTTTGTTGTGTCTAGTTAATTATAACAATAATGCAAAAACCAAACAATTAAAGGTTAAGGGTCTTCGAAGTTATTGATAAAATAAAAGAATAGTTAAAATAGTTTTATATGAAGTAGGAATAGACAATATATTTCTCTAAAATCGTGTCAATCACTTTCTTCATAAGGTAGCCATTACAGTATTATTTTATGTTCACAACAAATATAGCTAACTACATTAGTTTACACTCACTCTGTGGTGATTGTGTTTCTAATGCTTTAATCTCGATTAAAGATTCAATAGATTTACGAACTCTTTAACTTATTTAACTGCTACTACTGCAAATTAGGTAATTAATATTGAATCTTAAACACTCTTGTTTATGACGTTAAACTTTTCTGATTCATCATACTTATTGTTTCAATGATTTATTTCTCTACTTCGTCTGTCAATATCTTGTCTTAGTAGATATCAACAAAACGGCAACATAAAACTATACTGCTTCTATAAATAATAAAAGAGGCAATTGAGTTATTATCTCCTTTAACTGTTACCCACATGTTTTTGAAACTTTAGAATACCGCCAATTTAAACCGTTACAATTTGTTACTACTCTTTCTTCCTGTTTTACTAATAGGTACTGTATGATAGTATTTCGTTTTTTTGCTTTAACAATTGAAGTGCTTTATTAATTGCTAGCTATTTATATGTGCGTTTTAAGTTACAAAATTAAAGTCGAATTACAGTTTTGATCTACCTCTTCCACAAAAAAGACGTAGTAACAAAATTTGAAGCCAATCCTAGTGTATCGTCTTGGCCACATGTTTCGAAGTTCCTATTGATCAATGACTTACATTTTTCAAAAACCAAGTACAACTTACTAAAAAATACCAGTCTACATTGTATAGAAACTTGGTCCAAGTACATACACATACTTATTGTTAGTACATATCATGATTGTTAATTAATTGCGGTGCGTTAAAAATGAATTTAAATAGAAGAAATTATCAGGGAATAATTATCTTTTTAGGGCATTCTAAAATTTGTTTTTTTTAGTGATATCACTTTCTTTCAAGTGTGAGGAAAATATGATCGACCAGCGATAATTACATATTAACATAATAATATATAATATACAGGTTGTAAAAAGAATAGACCGACAAACTTTGAAGGAAAATAAATGACGTTAAAACAAAGGTCAATTGAAACACTATTAATTCGATTAAAGACCAATTTATTCCCGAACCTTTACAATTTATTAGGTTTTCGTTACAACTCCGTTAGTGGAATAAAATTGACATTTACTTTATGTCAATTAATAAACATCTAGTCATGCCTATCAACAAAATTATCTTCTGACAAAAGATTCAGTGATAATAGGATTATGTTTACAATATCGTGGACAATTTAAGGTATCTTTGAACTGTAATTTTATAGTCATAAGAATAATTATCCTTATATCAATATATTTTTTGTCAAGCTCTAACAATTCTGTTCAATGACTAGGGGAAACATGGCAAAAAAACCTAGTCAAGAGCTTAATTTGACAAAATTCCGGCGTCATTAGGTGCTTACATTATTATAAATAACACTTAAAGTTTCAATATCTGTTCTAAAATTGACCGCGTTATTCTGTTTTTTAATGTCCTTATATCTATCTATAATCTCTTTTTATAACTATTTTCTCTTTTTTAAATCTTAACATTTTCGAAATCAAAGTTATATCCCATTCTACTAAGATAAAGCAGTTTTGGCGGTTATGTTATGCGATACAATGTATTGATGATTATAGCGGCGTTTTTTTTTTAATATTGTCTAGTTTGACCTACATAACATTTATCACAGTCTTTGCATTCTAATTTATATACGACATTACTTTGATTATCTTTTTTAATTTTAGTTTCTAAATTTGTAAATAATTGTGTTATTGTTAGGTGTAAATGTAATGGCTAGGTATATATCTAAAATTTTAAATTCGTATTTAATTCTGTCACTTAAGTCGTTGATGGAATTGTGTGATATATTTTACTAATTTGTTTAGAGCCTGTGTTGTATAATTTATGTATTGGGTTTTTATTAATTTTTCGTAATTTTTTTCGGATAACTAAAGTTGATCCAACTTTGAATTTACTGTTTACCGACGAACCATATTTCATAAGATAAAATATTTGGAATATAATTTAATGTTTATACTTACATTTTTTGGTTTTCGTTCTGAAGTTACACGTCGTTATTTTATCGTCTACTATTAAAACAAAACGTCGTAGAGACAAATAATATTATCAAAAAAGTGGTTGATTTAACTTCATCTATTTTCCTTAAAGTTTGTCGGTCTAATTTCTTTACACCCTCTATATATTCTGCAAGCTATTTCAAAAAGCGTCTTTTATGTGTGACACGCTACATTTCGAAGATATTTACCATTTTCACAAGTTATAAAACAACAGTAAATGTTATATGCATCTGTATCTGGGCCATTACATTAACTCTTTGCATTAAATTTGTGTTCAGGTTCATTAAGCTGCGACTTATTTATCTATACTTATGTATATGTTTGAAAACAATATTCGTACAGAGAGGCCAATTTATTTTCCGCAGAGAATACAAACGTTATAAATCGTACATACGTTCATTGTATTCAATTTCAAAGAAGATTTGTATATGTCGTAGCGACATGACCACGAAGACAGATGCAGTGGTCGTGTCCTGTCCAGTAATGACAGTTCGACATATACGTAGACTAGTCACTATTTCCTAGTCCTATTTAAAAGTACCTATTCAATTCAAGACATTTATAAATATTTTTAAATATATTTAAATTTTCAAATAAAAATTATTTAGCTATGGGTATTAAGCGAATGTAGCAATGGAAATTGTCACAAATATTCTATATAATCGGGATTTGTTTTAATACAAATACATACTACCAATTTTAACATTTTATTGATAATTATTGGGAATGGCGGGAATGGTTAAGACACCGGGAGGATTGATACAGTCTCAAAATTTGTGCCAAAAGATATAACGATCCATCGTAGCCAGCGATAACGTTTCTTCAACTCCGTCGGTTAGTATTGCGAGAACGTATTATTATTTTGCGAAAATAATGTAACTTAAGCAAGGGTTGGTCAAATGCTCCATATTTGATAAAGAATAGTTATTGTAGAGATCGTACTAGTTAGGTAGTATAAATGTACTAGCAATTGTTGCTTTTAAACACATGTATTTTAGGTTAGAGCAGCTTTCTACAAAAATAATAATATTGCAATGGTATCTTTAGGGAGCATTGATACAACGGTAACATGGGAGGTTTGATGCAGTACCATATTCAGTATAACTATTTTTATTACCTTTATGTATGTACCTACTTATCTTATGTTGCTGATACTTTATGCACTTCTAAGTCATTTATAGGTAACACTTTAAATTCGATTAAAAATCAATTTACTCGAGAACCTTTACAAATTAGATTTTCGTTACACAACTTCTTCACTGGAATAAAATTGATATTTGATTCGTGTTAATTAATAAACAACTATATCAAGAAAATTATCTACGGACAAAAAAAATCAGTGATATATAGGATTATGTTTACAATATCGTGGACAAATTAAGATAGTTTTTAAACACCTAGTCAAGAGCTTATATTGATAAAATTCAGGCGTGATTAGGTGATTAAATTATTATAAATAATACTTAAAATTTTCAATCTCTTTTTATAACTATTTTCTTTTTTTTAAATCTTAACATTTTCAAAATCAAAGTTATGTCGTAATTCTCTAGAATGCTTAGACAAAGCAGTTTCTGCTGTTGTCATGCGTTTCAGTGCATTGATGATTATACCACATTCAATGACATTTCATGAGCTCGTAAATCGAAACCCATGCAAGTGCCAATACGTTTTTTCTGATGTCGATGACATTGCTTTAGTACCGACCAAGAATGTATCAGTTATCAGAACTTACTCAGTATGGTGGTACAGCCAGAATACATCGGAAATATTCTTTTGCGGTCAATTTCTCCCTATTTTCTTATATTAATTAAGATATTTCTATAGCCAGCGTTTAATGTCCTAAATTGCGTAGCATACGTAGGATTTTGTGGGGGCAGGGCATTAAATAAATCAACAATTACTTTAAGGAAGAGCCAATGTTTCGGTCTATATATGTAATGTACATAGACCTTCATGAAGAACATAAAAAAATAATGTTGTCTTCCTTCTTCGTTTTTTCAGCCCTAATGAAGGTCTAAATTATATACACCGCAACGTCGGGTCATTGAAGTATTTGTTAGATTTTAAGTTGTATTCCTACATACGACATATGACATTATGTTTATGTTGATTTGCTGTGTTTAACCATTAATAAAGTTGGAATTTCAGTCAATCCACCCCATACTACTACTCTGTATTGGTTAATTTGAACATACATTTTTGTATCATGTTACAATTCGAGCTGAGGCTGTTGACCTACTATTATTCCATCATCTATCCCTTGTTAACCTGTCTTGTATTCTCCAACCATATCTCGTTAAATTCAATTCTTTTGTCAATACATATACATATTTGTGTTACTTATTCTAACATTAAAACCTGTTCATTTTAGTATTTCTGCCATTTCCAGATATAAGACTTCGATTTGATAACAATTATATTGCATTTGTTTATAATCTTTAACATTGCGTGTAATAGAGCATTGAGTATGTCCTATAAAAATTGGTATCTAGCATTTATATAAAAATGAAAATTCGCACTGTAAACTGTACTTTTATCGTCCTTATTCCTCAAGATATTTACACCTTGTTTAAATTTTTTCAAGTATGTGTGGATCACGTGTCCGATTTCATTAATTCTAACGGTATTTTTATACATGTTTGTACGATTGTTTTGTAAACGATAAGAACATGCAACAGAATTTAATCAATAATGTCAACAAATCTGTCGAAAACTTTAATGATATTTACATGAAGGATATAGGCAATTCAGAAACATATTAGACCGTTACTGTTATTGCTTTATCTATAAACGATATACTCTAACTGCAAGATATTAACACAATGATAGGCAAAACTATAAATGAATGTAAATATAACAAGAGTCGCTAAGAGATAAGAATTAGATACGAATCTTTCTGAATGTGCGTGCTATGAAAAGATTTTTTTGGGAAATACACCAGCTTCAACTACATATAATTAATTAAAATTAATTTTAGACTCAATTTATTTCTGTACCACATCCTCTTACTTTCTCACAAGTCTGCTGAAAGACCATCAAAACGGTGACAAAAACATTTTCAAGATCTTAATTTAATGAAGTTCGTATACGTATCAAATTCTTATAAATCATCCTCATCGACATCAAAAAACAGATTTAAAAGTGCTGTTATACAAGGTGATTCTCAATATATACGACAAACTTTAGGAGCTGATTTCTGGGGTTATTTTGATTATAAAAGTTCATAAGAACATATGTCCAAAACCGCTTAGTTCTAAAGTTATACAATGATTAATGGTAAGTTAAGTTATATAATCGTGTTCATTTTTCTATTTGATATAATATGTAATAGATTAAAAATGTTTTATGAAATTAATTACGAACAGCATTATTCTTAACTAAATCTATAGAACATATTAATTTCTATAGATTTTTTCTACTAATTTGAGTATGTAATTAATACAAACAACAATGTCCAATTTTATCTTATCGGAGGGCTACAATGAACAGTAGCTTGTTTTTATGTAAAATCGCGTATAGTCTTACATAAATACACACAAGTTTTATAGAATAATTAGTTGCAGTTTAAAATAAGTACTTTAGACGAATTACGTAATCTACTAAGCTTAATTTTATGTACAACGATTAAAACAAAACTTTACAACAAAGCGATTGGGTCTTTGATTGATGTACTTTGAGTAAAACTGAACTTGAATAAATGCTGCATTTTATGTGCCTACATACATAATTTTTTATTTGAACGTGGAACGGATTGATTTTAATCTGCCATAATTCTAGAAATTCTTTCAACATCGAACAGTGTCCACATTTAGTGCTTTTGGCTATTTTCATTAGATTAACAATCTTCTGAAACATCTTTTGTATAACTACGTAAGCAATACGCACTCTGTTTTTCTTAAGTGACGTATAAAACCTGAAAAAAGCTCTTTACATGAACATATTTTCTGTTCTGTTTTTTCCCCGGCAATTTATAATTTTACATCTTAAATTGTTACATATTTTCAAAATGTCCATAATATACTCAGTGGCATTAGAAGTGCTACACCCACAAGGTGTAATTTGTTCACCTTGATTTTTTGGCATCAAAATGCCTATATTTAAAGCATGCTATGATAAGAATGTCTACTTTCTACCATTGATACTTTTTTGCGAGAAATAAAAATCTCTTACTTTTCTACGAAGAGATTCGTGTTCATGAGAGCTGACTAATATAGAAAAGTTTAGTTATTGCGTGTCTGTCTATAAGACTGTAAGTTTTAAGCGTAACGAAATGTCTAGAGGATGGCCTGGGTCCTTCAGTATTTGTATTTTGGATATTAGACTTGTTCATATTTTTGTAGGACACTGCCGTTTGACTAACTTACGAACAAACTTGGGGCGGATCAGTTTGGGAGGACACATCTTTTCCTTCAACCTTTAATCTGATTAATTAACTCATAGTCCTTTTGAAGATTCTCATTTACCGTAATCTGATTTTCATATTTATTTTTGCAATATTTCGCTTTCTCTTCATACTCCTCGACTTTGCATTTGGGTTCCTCAGCGGCATAATGAGAAGAAGCTAGTCTATTTCTCAACTCGGTCAAAATTTCAGTCTCACCATTTTCTCTATTGGCAATGCGCTAATTACGGAAACATAACTGATATTTCCAATGTTTCCAGTAGCCGACTGCTGCAATCTCGAAAAATTCTTATTTCTCTGTGATCGAGTGCTCATCCCACAACCAGACATTTCACTCCACCAAACAAGAACCTATTCTTTAGATTTTGGGGTAATGACTCGACATGAATCAAAAAACCACGCCAACAAATAACATATTTCAAGTACACTCGACAAAACGTGCAAGAAACCGTATGAAGAAACACTGTAGTTTAAATGCAATAGTACCTAGTGATACTGTTCCAATCCAAAAATTGTTTAATAAAACAACACTTATGAGTTATCACTAGAACGACAAAATGCATACAACTGCAATCGTTAAATTGTGATCTACATAATGGTATATAATTTATTATGATTATTGCGAAGAAAACCACTTAAAACTGGCGTTTATTGCGGATCTGATAAACTACGAAACGTTGATAACTTCACTACAATGACATCACGTACCCAAACTATAATTATTCTTAATTTTATATATGTATAGCTTAAAATTTTAGCAGTACAACGTAACGGATATGATTCTTTTACAAACAAAGAGTTGAATAAAATTTATACAGTAAGACTTGCAATAGATAATGTCAATAAAAACCACAGTTTGGGAAAGCGCTGCAGCTGCGGCATAATGTCCACAAAAACAACATAAAATAGCAAACTTGCTTTATAATCAGACTCGGCAATAAACGTTCTTGGCTTTGAAAATAAAATGTTTCTAAACTAGCAACGTTTTAAATATACACCTACTTATATTTATCGTAATTAACATTTCTTGGTTTGTTAATTGTTGAAAAGACTTGACGGTGGTTTAAAAATAAAATACGGTAGAGTGTTGTTCATTACATATTTAAATAAACGATTTCTTAAAATAGTCTTTAGGCACTATAAGAAGATTACCCTTACAATGTAGGCTAACTGGATGCATAAATGCAAAGCAAAGTATCTTTAAGATGGAGAAATTAAAGGTAAGCGACTAAAATTTGCTCTCATGTATTGACATATCCATATTCAAGTAATTCGGTGACAAGAGAACTGCCAACTTAATTACTTCATACATTATAAATACATAGCTTAAGGATAATGTTATACAACACTGGAACTATGTATAATCACTAGGATTAACCACAAAGTCCATAAATAAACATGATCATCAGACACTTACAACGTGCATTCCCTGAATATGAGATATGACTAGATATTGCAATGACGATTTTAGAATATCTGATAAGTGGACCAATACATTAAAATGTAATAGTTGAAGATGACTGCAATAAATCAATATCTACAATGCTGTTATTAGGACTAACATTTATATCAATCTTCCTACTCTCCGATAAGCTGTCAGATTACAAAGATAATCTACATAAATGTTTATCGCTTTTTTCTTGTATATAAAATAGCCACTGACACGTTACAATATTTAGGTTTTTCTGAAAATAATTATATGACAACATATGTAGGTATAATTTCAACAAAAGCACTAAAGACTAACATACTGGTGGATTGTATTTTATAACGTAAACTAATCAATTAAAATTCGCATTAGCTTTACTATTATTATGGTGATTTTTTAATATTTTAAGCACTTGTGGTCTCTCAAGAGCTTTAAAGGTAATTAACTTACATCTTTATATAAATTTTCTCTGTCAGATTCAAATTTTTCAGTTCCCACAGTATCTCTCAGCTCAACTTTGTACGTAGAATTATTAACCACCATATACTTCGAAAACGTGTCACACCTGAAACACAATACTCTCACAACACTTGACGCTTTCTTTATGCCGTTTACTTACTTTTTCAATTCACATTTTTCATCGAATTTGTATCCATCGAGAGCCCGTAAGATGCTAGTTTTACCGGTACCGCTGTCACCTACGAATGTAATTTTGATTTCGTTCATATTTGATTTCACGCTACACGTATGTATTTGTAACTGCCAGACTGCAGCGTACCTGAATAACTTATATCCGTATTTAATGAAAGATTAGAAAGATAACAGCAGTTGTTGTGTAGCTATAGCAACGGGGATTCTATCTATTTAACTTGTTTTTAGATAACTATTTTGTTTTGTATGCAGGTGCAATGTGTATATTCGGCTTCTTAGAGTAGGGGTATCTATTGTTATACACCGTTTTCAACCTCTTTTCACCAGTAAGGACGTTATTGTCGTATAACTATGGTAATCTTGAGGTTTACCTTCGTAGAAAGCTAGAAACTGTACTTGTAAATAAAATGTACTTAGCATAACAAGATAACCAAAGAAGAAATGGAGATAAACGAAGAAAAATATGTGGCAAAGTAAATTCGATAAAAAATATTGCTCATCATATCATCTTCGTCATTATCTTCAGCCTAAGAAATCAAATCCTGAAATTGTATTACCTTTATTGAAAAGTAAAACTGCAAATACTGGTAAAAGAGGGAATTGCAAAGTCTATATGTTATGGGAACGATCATAAACCGGCATTCAGAAAACAATGTTTTGAGTTTGAAATTGCAAAATAGTAAGAGCTAGTAGTATTTTTCTCACCATAACAAAAGAAAAATGGTATAAAAATAAATCAACGAAGTAAGGCTCGGATACCTCAGTAATGATCTGAGAGACAGATTTGATGTATATTGCGTAAAAGCGGTAAAATACTCTCAAGTAAACTGCAATATGCCCTTAGAAGTAGATGGAGGACCTGTATATGTGACTTATGAAACGTCATTTCAATTTATGTATAAAACTTTGTGAAGTGCTATGAAAATATTCTATCTATAAAATATTCATTTAGGAAAAACCCTTGAACATTTAAAGCAAGTGAAATTTGCTTTAGCTAAGGGTTAAAATAACACTTTTCGTCAATTTATTCACTTAATTTGTACTTTCTGCGTTCTAAATACAGATTTTAAGAATATGCTAAAAAAGCAATTGATCATGAACGAGGCCTATGCAATAGTGTGAATGGTCTTGCTAAAGCATAAAGCAACGTTTAGTAGAGGAATTGTATCACTGTGTGTACTTATAGGTTCCGCATTGTAACGATTTTAGTAGAAAGATTTTTTTATGCCTTCTTCATTTTCAGTATGTTTTAGTTAGAACTAATATTATAGGGAAGTCTATAATATTAGTTCTACAGTGAAAGAAATTAACGTATATATAATTTGTGTCAAAGCAATCTACAGGCAACTCACCATAAGTAGATAATTTTGTTAACTAGAACGAACTCTTATCAGTGAAGAAATACAAATTGATATAAGAGACAAAAAAAATATGTACAGAGGTGAACAAAAAACTGAAAGTGCAACACTGGCCAAAATAGTGTCTCGCATCTTTTTGAAAAGTAAAACCAACAAGTATGTTATTATATTATTTCCTAACTGATAACTAGAGCAAAAGTTATTGAAATTACACACAAATTATAGTTCATCTTCTACATAATGCCGTGGTTGGCATCAAACCCTTTGTCATCACCACACTATTTTGTTCAAAGCAATATGTGAAAACGCAGTTAATGTTCATTTAAGAATATGGTAATAAGGGATTATTGAACATGAATTTATATTTGTTGTGTTTTTGGACTACTTTCGCAGTTTTGACAAAGAGTTGATATGTGTATACTTCTTTAAGATGGTTGAAAGCATAAACAACACAATAACACGGTTTCGAATAACAATTGGTATTGTGCCTTCGACAGAAACATTCCAACCAACCATTTGAAGCAGCAAAATTCTCAATGTTTAAATTTCTTGCTGCCTCTAGCGCCTTTTGTTTAATCTACGATCCAGATATGGGAATGCTTTTATTTCTAGCCATGCAAAACCACTTATACACCCGTTTTAGATAATTTCCGTTTCTGATTCAAATTAATAGCTTCTTCATACATCCTTTTAATATCACTTTTGTTTTTTAGGATATCGTTAATTTGAATTTTCCAAATCCAAATTTTTCGGCTAACTTCCAGGAACTTAAATTATACTTGTCACTCTCTTCGATATTATCAATTTTGTCTTTCAGTGACGAACGTTTTCTTTTTAGCGATATATTCAAACGCTTCACGAACACAACGATAAACTTAAACTGATCGAATGAACAGGCGTTTTCGAAAACTGCTACAATCAGCTGCTGTTGTTAAATAATTCTATCGTGTTTCATTATAACTAATATTAAACCCTTACAAGTAAATTATGTCACCTTCTTTAGACTGAACAACAAATACGTGAGTTTTAAAATTTTCGATACGGACGACGACCGATATTGGGAGGTAATTTTATTGCTTTTATGTCATGAAATATTGGGATCGTCAGGCCGTGGCCGCTTTGTAAAGGCGGCCGTTATTGTACGGTTTGTATATATAGAAATACTCGTATTGTAGATTTTTGCAATGTTAAAGCTGGTCGTTATCACAGGTGGCCGATATATACAGGTGGCCGTTAATACAGATTTCATGTATTATATGAGCTAATACATTACTTAGATTAATAGAATAAACAAACTACCAAAACATTGATATACATATGTACCTACATCACTTTGTATCAAAAAATAGAAATAATCTATGTAAAAATCTCAGGTTGGTTTACAAATAGAAAGTTATAAGGGGACTTAAATAAGACAGATGCTAGGTAAAAGGAAGGTTTAATAAAATACGTGAAGTTTTAAGAAAAATGTATAAGCTCAGCAAATAAAATTTTTGTTATGTAAAAATTTTAGTTTAGAATATTATCACACAGTAAGGAATACAATTACTGTATAATAATTTGAGCAAACATTTTAAAACGATGCCATCTGTATTGTCTTGGACGCATAATAATTATAATATTATTTTCTAATTTATTGAAATCGTTTCACCGAAGCACGTTACAGTTAAAGTCTGAATGGGAACTAACGACATCTTAATCTAATCTAATATGTCAAGTAGGCGTTCCTAATATACTACATTTGTTTGTAAACCGATATTTCTATATTGTTACAAAAGAATTGAGTTAATAAATAAATCGCTCTTATTTGTAACACCTCTATGGCAAATATTTTATATTTATAGGTCATTATTCATAGAATGCCTCTACTAAGAAAACAGTATTAATTTTTGTCTCTCGCTTGAATGCTGGCAATCACAAATACATCAAAGACATCTACTTTTAACTTGAACCCTATTGGGTATATGTACAGTCTGTTTCAAATTAAATGCGAATCGAGGATATTGTGTGCAGTTACCCGGTTCGCGGTGTTGTATTGTGGGTGATCTATACTTTTTCATACATAGTGATGCGTAGTTCATGATTTTTGGCGTCTAACATTCACGTAATATCTCAATTTATACTTTAGCTATATTGGTTTTTATTATTTTAAATGCAATATATATAATTGTCGTCATTTATAATGAATCAAAACATCGTTATCGATAGAACACAAAGTATTGTAAAATATATCGTGTAACTACACGTATTTGGAAGTAAACTTGAAAGCTTTGTTAATAAAAGTAGAAAATGTGGTTTTCGGACATATGAATACATTTCATGGTATATGTAATATAATCTTGTCTGTAGTCTCATTATGATAATTTCAAATACTAAGTAATACCGTTGATTTGTAATACGTTTGATTGTCGTAACGATAGAACAGAGTATTATAGAGCTTCTCCGATGGAAAACGTGTTATTATTTATTATTATGTATTAAAATTAAACATATTGTGTAGGTATCTGTTAGGAAATAGTGGTCTCCTGGAGTAATTTGCTTAAATGCGGAATGATATTGTATTAGAAAAATAGCATGCCGATATTTCAATTGGGAATCGCTGACACGTCACCTTTAAAATCTCGACTACCTAAATAGTTGCTTCTTTCTGGTTACGCACAAAAGAATGCTTGCGTAGCATTTTCATATTATATAGAAATGCTATTATTTTAAAATGCTGTTGAGAACTGCTATCTTTAATAATCAAATTTGTCGTTTGATGTCTTTGTATATTGACTGAATAATGAGATGAAACTTTAAAAATAATATTATAATAATATTTGGGGATAAGCTCCATACAAAAATGTAGAATGTGGAAGTATGGAATTATATATTATGTTAAACAAAAATAATTGTTTTTGTATTTAACACTCCGGATCATGCAATTATATAAGTGTATGTGTGCAGTACTATTCCCTTTTAATTTTATAGAAAATTATTAATAATAGATCCCAAATGTATCTATTCCGGTACTCTCAGGATTTATTTCGCATTAATGGTAAACAAAACCAATTATGTCACACATGATAAAGATACTCTTCATTCTTGTGACACAATATACCTTTGTTTACCACAAACAATTTGATTATTGATTGCGTAGTGTTTTATATGTTATTTAGAAATAGAACGGCTTTAATTTGGTATTTCCCTGATTTTAACATTTTGATCGGAAACCTTGAAGGAAATCTTACTGCAGATAAACTTTATTTATCTGCCTAAAATAGTACTTGTGGCGTCTTTGTAATATTTGTGGCAGATGTAAATTGGAGACACTTAATACCATATTTGAACATAAAGTTTCCAGGACGCAGAGTTTTACTATTTTTTCTTAAGATGTAGAAATTCAGGTGTTAAATTCAGCCTTTTAATTAATTAGCAGACGAAGAACAATGCCGCGTCTTCCCCGACAAAAAGATATTTCGGCAGAAGATAAAGGAAAATTAAACGCACTGCTGCATAGAAATATAACAGTAGTAAAAACTTTATGTTCAAATATGGTATTAAGTGAACAATATAGAATCTTCTGTTTCCAATTTACATCTGCCACAAATATTACAAAGACGACGCAAGTACTATTTTAGGTAGATAAATAAAGTTTATCTGCAGTATTCCTTCAAGCTTTCCGATCAAAATGTTAAAATCAGGGAAATACCAAATTAAAGCCGTTCTACATATTTTTGAATACATAACATCTAAAATACTATGCAATCAATAATCGAATTGTTTGTGGTAAACAAAGGTATATTGTGTCACAAGAGTGGAGAGTATCTTTATCATGTGTGACATAATTGGTTTTGTTTACCATTAATGCGAAATAAATCCTAAGAGTAGCCGAATAGATACATTCGAGATCTAATATTTATAATTTTCCCTAAAATTAAAAGCGAATATTACTGCACACATACACTTATATAATTGCATTATCCGGAGTTTTAAATACGAAACAATTATTCTTGTTTAACATAATAGGTATATAATTCCATAAACATTTCTGTATGGAGCTTATCCCCAAATATTATTATAATATATTATAATAGTATTTTTAAAGCTTCATCTCATTATTTAGTCAATATACAAAGACATCAAACGACTCATTTGATTAATAAAGATAGCAATTCTCGACACCATTTTAAAATAATAGCATCTCTATATAATATGAAAATGCTACGCAAGCATTCTTTTGTGCGTAACTAGAAAGAAGCAACTGTTTACATAGGTACTCGAGATTTTAAAGGATGGCGTGTCATCGATTCCCGATTCAAATATCCGCATGCTATTTTTCTAATACAATATCATTCCGCATTTAAGCAAGCTACTCTAGGAGACCACTGTCTCTTAACAGATATCTACACAATATGTTTAATTTTAATACTTAATAATAAATAATAACACACGTTTTCCATCGGAGAAGCTCTATAATACGATCGATCGTTACGACAATCAAACGTATTACAAATCAACGGTATTATGTAATATTTGATATTATAATAATGAGACTACAGACAAGATTATATTACATATACATACCATGAAATGTATTCATATGTCGGAAAACCACATTTTCTGCTTTTATTAACCAAGAACGTATTTAGTTTTCAAGTTTACCTGCAAATACGTGTAGTTACACGATATCTTTTACAATACTTTGTGTTCTATCGATAACGATGTTTTAATTCATTATAAATGACGACAATTATATATATTGCATTTAAAATAATAAAAACCAATATAGCTAAAGTATAAATTGAGATATTACGTGAATGTTAGACGCCAAAAATCGTGAACTACGCATCACTATGTATGAAAAAGTGTAGATCACCCGCAATACAGCACCGCGAATCGGGTAACTGCACACAACATCCTCGATTCGCATTTAATTTGAAACAGACTGTACATACATATGTATATTGTTAGTTTCTTGTACTCCGCCTCTATACACTATAATGCCGGTATAACGAGATTCTAATTATGATGCTACAGAAAGTTTGAACGGTAAAAAGATGAGTACAATGACAAGACGGCTGCCACAATAAATCAATCTTTGTAAATGAGATATATCTGTATTAATTTCAAAATATGAAACAATACCGCTAAAATTAGGAGCAATGGCGCTAAACTAATATGTTGTATTGTGTGATTCATTTCAAAAATATTTCTTTTCAAATACGATCTGATTTAAAACGAATTTCTCGGTTAATTAAATCTATCAAATATCTTTTTTGTGTTTCAGTAGTGTAGAAAGAATTTTTAAAAATTTTCGTACAATATTCGTACAAGACTTTGTCCAGATTCATTATTTGTATATATGTACATGTATGGTTGATGCGTATATTTTTGTTTGAAAAACAATTGCACATTTTTCTAGGTTGGCAGAAATTGCAGTGTTAAGTTTGCTTCTATATGCTGCCATCATCGTGTAGATCTAGTATACTATACCTTGTTTTTTATTAAGAGGACCAATTCATAAAATCCGCTTCACATTAGGCAAATTAAACTGACAGCTATTTTGGCGGTAAATTTAAATGATGATCAAATAAGTTATTTACGGTAAGATCTGATTGGCGTTTGCCATTTGTAGGACGTAAATTTACTCAAAATCTTAAATAAACTGATCCCTCGGATAATAAGAAACTAATTTAATATTATTATTGCGGACTTTAATAAATCTCAATCCTGACTGCTTCCAAACAGAGATTCGTTAGGAATTATTTATTAAGAGCGTTTCTCAAGATGGCATAGAATGAAAATGCTTTACGTATAATCTAACAGCTTTCTTTACCGATAAAAGAAATAACAAATGCTAACAGTTTAAAAATCTATATTTTCGGAAGAATGAAGCTTCACAATTTATTGAAATACCTCCACTTACTCCACCTTCCCCAAGAGATAAAGCCAACATATTGTTGACCTAATCTCCCGGGTTCCTCACCCTGACTCGCCAATTGTCTCCAGCTACCGAAAAGGACGCAAGAAGTGAGCCCCAAATACAAATTTTATTATGTACAATTCATGTACATACGTATATTTTTCCATATACTAGATATAAAACTTCATACTTCGCTAACTTACAAATTATTGAGGCCCCTCCACGTACCCACCAAGATATAAAGCTAACAAATTGTTGACCTCATTTCCTGGCTCCCTCACGCTGACCCACCAATTGTCCCCCATCATCGAAAAGGTAGAAGAGCGCAAGAGGTGAGCCCCAAACAAATATTACACTAAAACTGTACATACCTACGTCATAAATTGCAATAGGTATGCAATTACTGGATGCTTACGTACAAAACGAATATGACTATATTCGCTTCGTAAAGCAATCTCATAATAATTCACTTAGATTTTAGTAAGAAATCCAATAATTGTTAACCTTTACATTAATATAAATTTAAATATTGAACATAATATTGGCTTAGTTAATCCACCAACAGTGACAACGAAAGATAAAAATACTAATCATTAACTAAGCAAACATGTTTCGGTGAATTAATCTATAAAAATATGGTAGAGCTTGTATCTAATAGTAGAGAAGGTAGACGCTTCGTAAATGTAGGTACAAACTAATTCCACCTTTAGAAATCGTTGTCGCTTCACCCGTGACCTGTACCAGACTGTAAAACACCTAAAAGACCATCGAGAACTTTCACTCACTCTCATACATTCAGTACATAACCTTCCAACACGATTATCCTCACACACTCACCAAATAATCGCACACAGTCATTCATCAAGCACAACATGAAAATAACTTGCACTCCAACATCACCCTCACACACTCAGTACACAAACACTCAAGAGAAGAATTCGTGTCGTTGTGGAAGAAACGACACGATAAAGAATGCAAGCCTATAACCCAACATCAATACATTGCAGCAGTCATTGAACCCAAATTAGAACAAAGGAGATATGCGCAAGATTGGGGCTGCCACATCGATACTCTTGTGGACGCCAAGCACCCACAACAGTTTGATAGGCCTCATACAGAGGCATTTTGGTGTCATTGGAACTGTGCCATTAGAGCACCCATTCGGACGTATCCGAATGTCAAACAAGAAGCAAGAACCCAACGACCATAGGAGCTCTAGTGACAGCATGCGCACTATTGCCTACCTCCTTTGTGTAAAATTTGGGAAATAAGTTACTACAGAGCATTCACATTGAATATATAGTCAGACAAGGAATCAAGCACACGATGAAAATAACTTGTACGCCAACATTACCATCACACACTCACAAACTAATCGCTCATATTCGTTCATCTGACACACGATGAAAATAACTTGCACTCCAATATCACCCTCACACACTCAGTACACAAACACTCAAGAGAAGAATTCGTGTCATTGTAGAAGAAATGACACGATAAAGAAGGCAAGGCTATAACCCAACATAAATACATTGCAGTAGTCATTGATCCCAAATTAGAACAATTGAGGTATAGGCAAGATTGGGGCTGCCACATCGATACTCTTGTGGACGCCAAGCACCCACAACAGTTTGATAGGCCTCATACAGAGGCATTTTGGTGTCATTGAAACTGTGCCATTAGAGCACCCATTCGGATGAATCCGAATGTCAAACAAGAAGCAAGAACCCAACGACCATACGAGCTCTAGTGACAGCATTCGCACTATTGTATACCTCCATTGTGTAAAATTTGGGAAATGTGTTACTACAGAGTATTCACATTGAATATATAGTCAACCAAGGAATCAAGCACACGAAGAAAGTAACTTGCAATCCCATACATTCAGCACCCAAACACTCAACTCAAGAAACGAAACGACCTTACCCAACATGAATGCTTTACAACAATCGTTGACAATATTTGAAGAAAAATAACAAGACAGCATTCATATTGAGTAGTTGGTTAGTTGGTAATAAAATTCCAACTAACCTTATAACGACTGCACGCATTTGTGCGGGGGATTTTGAAGTTATAAATAACTCAAAAATTGAAACCTTGCGGACAGCAATTAAAAATTGCGTGTTTGCATAACGGGAATAATATAGATAGAAGAAAATTAAATGTGAAAGCCGCACAGATAGAAATACAACAGCGGAAAATACTGTTGTTAGAAAACGAAGCCCACGGACAACGATACGTCTGTCCGTAATAACGCTCGTACCGAAGTGACACTAATAATAAATAAAGGACGAAGTCGGAGGACATTCGTGACGTCACTAATGACTTTGCGATTACATTGTTATTAAACAAATAATAAAAAGGACTGTGTAAACATCAAGTACATATACAGGGCGGTACATTATCTAGTATACAGGGTGGTATAATTAGGTTGTTGTACATATACGCGGGTGGCATATTATCAGTGTTGTATACAGGGTGGTGCATACTTGTGGCTGTATACAGGGTGACATATAACAGTGTTGTATGAGTTTAGCGGTTTATTGAGTTACGAACTTAATAAATTTATCTATACTGCACGGATGTATTTAAAGCGATTCGTATAGAAAAATATACGAATGTTAGGTGGAATAAATTCAAAATTTATTTTTGAAAAAAATTATTTAATTTCTTCCGAGCAGAGATTCATTTTTAACTATTTATTAAGAGCGTTTCTCAAGATGGCATAAAATGAAAATGCTTTACGTATAACTTGAAGCATAATATATTAATTTAATCTACGATATCAGGAGAAAGTTTAACTTACTTATGTGTCGTCAAATGTAGGTAGCACCGCCTTTCTTCCAACTCGTTTTTTTTAATGGTGGTGAAATTAGTCCTTTAGCTTTATATTCATCAAGAATACGGAAAACACTTGACTTCGAAACACCTACTATTATTGTTAAATATAAATATAACTACATATTCATAACAATTTATGTATGTTACCTAAAGTGTTTGGCTGTGGATTCATTTTTACCATCAAATAGTTAAAAAAACGGTTTTTCTTGTTTAATCGTAGTAGAAACACAAAAAGATAATAGAAAAATATTTAACGAAATATTTACTCAATTAGCTGGTTCTACAATATGGCATCGTTAAAGTCTAGCGAATTTGGGCATGTAAACATGACCGGCAATAAACCAATCGTAAGCATATATTTTGGCGGTCTATTTTCCATTAGGTCCTCTTATTAAAAAACAAGGTATAGTATACGCAACCGTAATTTCAAACATTGGTCAGGGGTACTCTTTTACTTTTATAAAGTGTGTTAATAGGAGATAACAATTTCTTATAAACACATCTTATACTTAAACATTCCAAAATGATTTACTATACGTCTTCGAACACAATAATCCTCTTTTATACTCGATTTATTACTATAAGATTATTCCTAACCACATTACAACAGATTACTTCTAACAACTATGATCTAACTTCAGTCGACTGTAAGACCTGATAGCAATATCCCTTAAGACATTCAACAACACGAGAAAAACGAAACACATTCGTTCATTCACGACGCCTAGCAATCGATATTAGCTGGCTCGAAACTGTAATCCTTATTTTTCCACGTATTTCCCTCAGCAATCAAAGCAATCTTTAATAACGCCTCCTCTCCTGTAATTCTGCCTAATTACTATGAACGGTACAAGTACTCAGCGTTTACTATGATAAATTGATATTGCTGCGACGAAGAACTCTTCTACCGAGAATTTGGTAACAAACAGCGCGTTCTTCTTTACTTAAACTCGTCCTCGAATTAAGGGATTTCCGCGGTATTATTCCCACGCTGATGGTTTACGCACTTAGAACGATGGGGAAAGCGCTTTTAAGATTTCATGGATGGATAAGCTTCGTGCCAGTAAATAGGAAAAGGTGCTGTTAGCGCGAGCTGAGTGAGTGTCACATAGAAGAGAATAATGTGCTACAAATTCCCTCTTGGCGAAATGGATTATCCAACATTTTTCAGAAGAAAAAAATAATCATGAGGTTGATATTTGCATATCAGATTACAACCACGGAATATATAAGTGCATATCTAAATAAGTAATTTGAGCAAATTACAAAACGGAAGTTGTAATACTTTCTTACAGCTTGTAATTTACGATCTCTTTCGTTAATAAAACTCAATGTCAGAATACCACTTTCGTTATGAAACACAAATACTAACTTTCTGTTGATGGGATACAACTGCTTCAATTTTTTTCATGTAGCCCAAATCACAACGAAGTTGAGATTGGTTTCTTGTTGTTGCCCTTTAGAATATTATGTTAAAAGTAACATTCCATTGTGGCTTAGAATGCTGTTTACGATCTACTTGAGTTTAATGCATCTAAGACAATACTAGTTTGAACATTTTATTCATGATATCTCTGAAAGTAATCGTTGGCATTTTTCAATAATTATTAAGCATGACTATTGTAAAGAAACTGAACGCCTAGCATACAGTTATGGTGAAGGGATTATATACCTTTTTCTACGGACAAAAATTAAGGAAAGTTTGTATTTTTTTAAAGATATGTAGCAATAATTTTATTACACGAAGACTATAATTTTTTATAGGAGCTTTTTCAGTGAAAAAAAAATCCAACCTTAATTGATAAAGAATCATTAATAATTGGCTCTTTTCCGAAACCCTTATTTTGATAAGAGTTGCGGTAATCACGATGGAAGTCCAGCAGGTCGATTGAAATCATAAAATCCAAGAAAGTATAGGAACATTCCTAGTACTTGGACGGTTATTTAAATAAATATTTTATTTTTTCTGTACACGAGAAGATTTTTTTGAACTCTAGTTTTATTTTAAGATTCTTATCTGGAAAATAAAAATTTATACCATAAGAACGGAATCGTTCAAGTACTTACAACATTATTGCAAACAATTTAAAAAAAAAGAAGCAGATCGGTCAAATAGTTTTTCGGCAATTGTGATTAAGGCAAAGGCACTTTTGAAAAGAACTATTTCGAGATAACTAAGTTTAAAGTTTTCAGTTTAGTTTACGTAAAGGTTGTAGTCGGTTAGGTAAACTTACTTCTCTCCGAGATATCTATTTGCTGTTGTCTGCTGGACATTCATCCCTCTGTCGTTGCATCTTTTGGTCACAGTTCGACCGTCTAAAGGCACCTCTCACCCTGCTGCAAGACGTACTCATGGGTGTTGCTGCCACAGGGCACCCCCATTGACTTGACAATCTTCAAACTTTATGTTTGCCTCTTGTCGAAAATGCAAGGAAAATGATTCGGGGCAAGTTTCCACGTCAGTTGGTTGTAGCTCTCGTTGTTATTCTCCGTGAATCCATTGAGGCGTCTTTGGAGTAATTCATCTTTAGGCAGATCTTCGTATATCGGCAGGGTTTGGTAAGACATCTGATTTTTTTCTTTCAGTTTCTTGTTGGGTAGCGCAGCAAGAGTTCTCCACCAGTCCCTCCATGACTTATCACCGGCTGAAGTGCTCGGCTATTAATTCGCAAAACTAAAGAAACATCTTCCTTAACAATACAAATGTTGTTCAACAAAATGTTTCTAAAGTTGAAAGCAATTTGTAGCAATTTCGTTCTAATCGTTTTTTATTACACAGGTTGAAGATAATGCTCTTTTTGGTTAGTGATTAGAAACTAATTTCGTGATGGATACAGCAGAATTAAAGTCCTTGAATGAGAAGTCACAAGATCCGTTAATTTTTTAGGGTAGGGGCTGCTCTGCACTAAAGAATGACTTTAAATCATGAGACTCTACATTAAAAGTTGCCCCTCTTGGTATGAAGATTAACAGACAGGAATTTTATATAAATCATGACAGGTAGGTACCTACACACAAAAAAAGAAAGTTTCAATACGTGGTTATATGGAAACTGTTCGACTTCTTTTTTCTTTGGGTGTACATAGTTATTTGGGGTGGCTCGTCTCATTTAAATTGCCTCTTTATATGTGCACCATTGACTTCTAATTGATATACATCATTATAACTTATTTGCTCAACAATTTTAGTTTTTTTTTTTGGTGTTCACTTAAAAAATTTTGCTTTATATTCAAGACACTTTTATAATATTGATAGATATCATCTAGTTGCTTTTAGAAGTCGGAATTTTACTGAACGTTTTAGGTTTTTCAAAGTACTTCAGTCTAATACCAAATACAGCAATAAAAAAGAGCTTCCATCTTCGAAAATTCCAGTATTAAAAGGCATTTCAGTTATTGTAATGTAAAGAAGAATACAAATAAATTTTGACTACTAACTCCTGTGTGCAATTTAGCTTTTCTTGTTTCGTTTTTCGAAAATTAGAACTAAAGAATCTTTGAAGTTGTTCTGAACATTGTTTCAGAAAACTACACCCTATCATTAAGTAGTTTAATATCCAATACTTTTTCAAAGTAAAATTTGTTGGAATGTTGCAGATTAGTCTAGTTATTCTGAATATTGTTCCTGAAAATTACGAACGCATCTTTCACATCACTAGAGATATCTTAACAAAGCACCCAACATTATTTGTTATCTATAAATCACGATAATACTAACAGAATTTTTTTAATCATAAAATTTAAATTGTTTACACTTGGTGGTTATCAATTATGAGTATCCTTTTTATCACTAAATGACCAGAGAATAGTAAAACACTTACTGGAATGCAATAAACCTCCACACTTTAAAATTGAATGAAAAAGTGTCTGAATGATAGCTTTACACCAGCTAGCCGCTTTAAAAATTATCAAAATAATTTAAAAATCATGAACGGAAGTTAAACAACGATATTCTAAATTTTATCGCCAATTGTATCCTTAACTATATAATAATATTTTTACATACACTTTAATTTGCTAAAAGTCTCGTAAAATTAGCCATATATTCATAGACACCCTGTGTACATAATTTAATCGACTACATCATTTAATATTAAACTTAATATTCTCATCTAACTACCACGCCTATCAATTGATGATGGATATCTATAATGTTAAACGATCACTTTACTGAACAAAAGGTTATAAGATTACGATCAAGTGTCCTCCAAGAGTTCCGTGGTATTGAATTAAAGTTCGACCTGGAAGATCCCGGATTATGGTTACTAGAAGATTCTCGTCGCTGACAGTTACAAATATGAGCGATTAAACGTCGACAACACCAATTTCGCAAACTACCGGCATCGAACAAACTCGAAGCGAGGAAGTATTTGCGACTACTAGAGTTTTTCCATTACGGACGGCGGCGAAATTTCGGCTACTTCAATTTTGTAAATAGGGATCATTTTAAACTTCCAACAATACAGATTATTCAGAAAGATACCCGAGTTTCATAAATCCGATATTATATTGGACGGTAGGCGCACAGCTGCAAATTTGGATAGACAGATGGTTGAAAATACTATTTTCGGTAATTACCGCCTTAAGCGATTGCTTTAATTTACCTATTTTTCTTATGTTTGTGTATATTTAAGTAGAATGTTTCGACTGATTCGTAATATGCTGCTATTACAACGCTATCGTAAGCCGTAGTGATCCATTCGAAGGATTATTTAAATCAAGCTTTACGTTTATATCTCTCAAGAAAATTTATTTTTTCGATAGAATTTATGTGTTCTTCTCCAGAGGCTGACACTTTCGTCTGTTTTCATTGTTGGGCTTTTGTTTTAAAATTGGATTTAGAAACGCCAAAAGTATGTTTCTGTTCAACAATATGCAAATTTATCCGCTAAGATACTACGTTCTTTCTTGGTTAATACTAGACGAAGGAATACTTCCTACAAATGGGACATCTATTGTACTAATATTTTGGGCTTTTAGTATTGTGAGCATGTATTATGTTAATCACCTCTTCATCGGTTTTTCTTGTAATATCGATCAGGCCATCTGGTAAGAGGGTAAGACTTGCACAGCCTTCTAACATGGGAGTAGCCTTCCTTATTGTGAACTGCTGTAATCAGCTTTTCCCCATAGCTTTAGAATTATCTCCTGATTTGCAAAGTCCTCTCATTAAGTTTTCCTGGATTTATAGATTTGAGAGGCAACCTAATTACTATTGTGAAGTAACTTACATGCACATTTCTTATATGTACAATTATTGACGATGTTGTCTATTACTTTTACAGACAGCAATTAAAGGTTAAATCAGTACCAATAATTAGGTTTCCTAGCTTTATTAGAAATGTCTTATGAGCAGGATAATACAAACTACAATCAAACTACATCATACATAGAAGTGTTGTGACGCATAAATTAAAAATATACAATCATTCTCCAAATAAATTCAAAGGAACTTCTTTCAATATGTTTAAAGTATCATTAAAACATATTTTAATATCCCAATGTCTTTATGATAAGATGATTTTTTCAAAATTATAATGTGATTACATTTTTGTATTGTTAACCAATGATTGTTTTTGTTGTACTACTGAATTGTATCATTATGTACCCTTGTTGACGTATTATTATTATTATTATAGCAACTTTGCTCCCCATTAAAATGCGGTCGACAAGATACCAATGTCTTATTTGTTCATCATTCATTGTCATAAAAGTGTTAACGTTATCATTTAGATATAGTCTCACATGTTTTCTTTTGACACTAAAGTAGGAGAGGAGACATGAGGTAGACTATTAAGCTTTAAACGATTTGGTTATTTGCAAAAACTTGCCTGTACAGGCAACTGTATTAATCAAAATGTATTTAAAATCACATATTTATAAGGACAGTTTTCTTATGCTATATAATATGATTGCAAATCTAGATTTCTAGTACCTACTTTTTCTACATTTGCGTTCAATATGATTTCATACTGACAACTGATGTCGTAACGCTTATATACTTACATACAAAAATGTGAAAATATGTAGATGAAATATAGTAGCTTCAGATATATACTTCAGTTTTCAGTTTCTTGCTAACATATGTCTAATTAGCAAATATTGTTTTATTACTTCTATTTTACTGTGACTTACTCAAGCTCTACTTTTTACAAAAGCACTACCAGATTTATATCCGTCGTTTACACGCACAACTTTATTAATTAGTCACAAATTGATGAGAAGTAAGCTAACATTTCTTTTAATCTTATATTACGAACTCAGTAAATAATACGAAATAAAATTCCTCATTAGTTTGATACGTTTTACTGTTAATAAATAAAACATTAGTACCAGATGGTTGTGATAACGATTCACATATATCAATGAAAACAATACATAATGAAAATGTTCATAACAAGTTTATTTGATAATGTTATGGTAAAACTGATTCGATAAAAATATAAAAATTAATATAGAATCATATTCTTTTTCTAATTGTTTTTGATAAGCCATCTAACTGAAAAGCTTTCTCCTTGTTATTATAAAAAAAATTAGTATATGTATTTTTATGATTTTTATTTACTTATCTTATTTTCCTGATACTTTTCCACTTTTATAGGTCAACTACAACACTCTAATTCGAATAAAGATCAAATTTATACCAAAACCTTTACAATATAATATGGTTTTCGTTATAACTTCGTCAGTGGAATGAAATTGGCATTTAATTCGTCTCAAATAATAAATAAATAACTAGCCATGCCTATCAACAAAATTATCTACATACAAAGAAATTCAGTGATATATAGGATTATGTTTACAATATAGTGGACAATTTAAGATATTTTGAAATGTAAATTTATAATCATAAGAATAATGATCCTTATATCAATATATTTTTTTGTCAAACTCTAACAATTCTGTTTAATGACTAGGGAAAAACATGGCAAAAAAACCTAGTCAAGAGATTAATTTTATAAAATCCGAATTAGAGTGTTGTAATTGACCTATAAAAGTGGAAAAAAATATCAGGAAAATAAGATATATAAAAATGTAGTAGCCCATATAAAAATCCCAAATGTTCGATCAATAATTTCTTGTACCATGCTGCGCTAAATTATGCAAACCAATCAATTGATTACTCTTTAGTTTCTCGTGTAATATGTTGATATATTGGTCGTTGTACTAAAATAAAATATTTTATAAACCCATCAAACTGTGTTGCTATCAGCACAATATCATATCGTTACCAGTAACAAAAGTTTATACAGCACAAAACCAGTGATAGTCGTAGTGTAAGTAACACAATACTAGAAACCTTGTTCTCGCCAGGTCTTTGAAATGGCAGAGCACATGAACTGGGGTTTTTTCCTCCTCCTCGCAGAATGTGCAGATAACATCCTCTGCTAGACCTATGTTATAGATATACCTTTACTCAGAAGGTCTCTAGTCAATTCAGCTTCTCTTCTATTAGGAACGATTTTACCTGTCTTTGTCCTGGCGATCTCTGCCATCATTCCCTGGACTTGTTAGGTATCCATTCGTTGATAGACTTTCTAATTTGTGATTTGGTGTTGCCGAAGGAAGGGCCAGTCCAAACCTTGCCTGGCCAGATTGTCTGCTGCTTCATTTCCTTCACGCCCGTGTGCCTTTGAAGCCAGGCCAATGTTAATTTCATTTGGAAACTCATCTCATTTAAGGCGGTTACGTAATGCCAAACCAACTTAGAGTCAACACTTGCTGAACTTGTGCCTTTAAGTGTTGCTTGAATGTCCTAGAAAATAGCAACGCTTTTACCTAGTTCGATTGATACTTTTTCTTCTCTAATGTAGTGATGCATTGCTGCTACCTCAACTTGGAACACCGTCGTGTCCTTGTTGAAGCTTATCGAAAGGTCTTTTCAAGGCTTTCTCTTATATACACCAGCTCCTATGGCGTAATCCGTTTTGGAGCCGTCTGTATACCAATTCGAGTCCGCTATTACTTGAGGGCCTCTCCATCTCCTACCCTTTTTTATCTGATATTTTCACTTGATATTTCCTATTTAGATATATGACATGATGTTTAAAGTTTATATTCATGTCCACATATATAAATCTACCCAGAATTGACACAAATGGCAATGATATTAATAAAATGCACAATTGCATTCATCTTAGATATATTTTATACATACAAATGGTATCAAATGTAGATAGATTTATGTTGATTAAATTATTGCCAAAGAATTTTTCGTTAATGCCGTATGTATATAGATTTTCATCATCGTGGAATTGTTATTTATAAAAATAAAATGTACGTTTTGTACTTATTATTATGCAGAAACCTTTACATAACTGCTTTTACATTATTTTTGCGATGCCTTCAATTAATGCATTTTTATTTTCCCAGTGTTAAGATTTGACATGAGATTCAATATTTGGTCGCCGTAAGTGAAGTCAGTGAATAAAAATACGCCAAGGATCCGGTAAAGAAATTCAAAATTCGGTCATTGCCCGGAATTTCATCTTGGCATTCCAATTAGCCTTCTTGTCCACAGATGTTCTCGCCTCTACTCTGGCGGTGAAATATTAGAAGTTAATTGACACAGACGAAATAAAATTTATTTTCGCTCGTCTTGATTTATGTATGCGGTCGAGCGGCAGTGAATATCTTCCTTTTTCTGTTGCTACTGTTGATTTATATAAATCAATAGGATCGTGCAACACATGCTGATGATATACCACTCGATGCAAGCGTAGAATGCATGTTGGTGCGTTTGCAAAAAACTGATTAGCATTACTTGTTGTGTTATAATGGTGTAATAATTACATTAATAAACTATTGAAGGTTGTTTGTGTAAGAAGTTGAGACTTATTTTGGAATATTAATTTTTTTTACCACGTAGTATAAACATATTTTACTGCATTTTTTCTTTTACATTATATCGATACACTTAAAGGATACTATTATTATGCGCTTTTTAGTTTAACAATTACTAGATTACTGACGTACATACATACGTATAATTCCCTCGCCAAACGAGTATTGGAGCAACTTTTCCAATTAAAACCTATCAATAAAAACAAAAGTAAAAATGTCAAGTATTGAATTTTAAAAAAACCTCTTGTAGTGTAGAATTATTACCATGAAATCGACTTTCTGATAAATAAAGCAACTGAAAAACATAAAATTTCAATTAAATACAATCTTTATTTAATATATTTTTCATATCCCTATGTTATGCCAATGAGGTGACACGATTTTATTTTCAAGTTTTATTATTTTTACATTTAATATTTAGTTTACATCGTTGTAAATACGACATATTGGAGTGATAAAAGAACCGCGTTTCATATTGAAAGGTTCGTGTTAATCGAAAATTTCGGAGAGATAATTAATATTGTCGGAAATAACGCTTCGTAGAAGGACGGTAGTGATCAAAGGAGAGTGTTTCATCTGTAAATTGCTCGCGATGACAGTGTTTTTCATATGTAACTACATAATTCAACACCTATGATATTGGATATTACCAGTATTTGAACAGTTTATTTTGGTGTTGCACTTGATAATTGTTTGCTATGTACTGCGTCCTAATTCTTAGAATAAAGCTGAGTCAGTGATGTAGTATTATTTTATCAAAATTCTTAGTATTAACTGTCACTGTGAATATAAAAATCATACAGAAGGGCGTAAGCGTAGAAACACAACGAAGGGAGTAAATAACATACGAAGATTACTTATTTTATGGGATGTCTAAAAATGAACAGATATCTTTATATGCTGATGATTAAACACATTGAAGCATGTTCCATAAATATGATTATAAGAGCTAACATGCTACACCCTCAGTTGTGAGCGAACAAAATAGATGAAAATATACTCGGTGACGTCAGAAATGTTAGACTCGGAAGAAATCATTTGGTAACCTTCTTTTTTGGCAAGTGTATAATTCTACATCAGAAATGAAACGATAACATTTGGAAGAAATTTTATTAACATGTAACACGAAAAAAAAAATGAATGTGTTCGGTGACCACATAGTTGAGTACACTCCTGTACACGTCTAGGCATCGACAAAATGCGATCGTCGATATCTATGTGGCACCTCGTTTCAAACAATTTTTCTCAACTTTTCTATAGTAGTCAGCTCTCATGAACATGAATCTCTTGGCAGAAAAGTAAGATTTTTTTCCCAGAAAAATAGTAATGACAAAAATAGTTGACATTCCTATTATAGCATGCTTTAAATGTAGTCATTTTGATGCCAAAAAATCAACTTGAACAAACTACTCCTCCTGGGTGTAACACTTCTAATGTCACTAAGTATATAGGGTGTCCGCGATATACAAAGCATGTAGTTAAGGGATGATAGCTATAACGATTTAGAAACAAAAACATTTTATACACCATGGGTCTATGTGTAAGCGTAAACGAGAAAAAAATATTTCTAAACAACCTCATTTGGTCAAACTGTACAAGAAAGCTCATCCATTTTCTTCTTAAACAAGCAAAACGAATTATTTAATACTTTGAAACTGAAGCGTGGTGTCATTTCTCTTACACTATACTGTACACGTATTCAATAAAAGCACATCTCTATAACAGATGCAAGCAAAGCAACACATGTTTATACGACCTTGAACTACATTAGACTATTGTATCGTACCATATGGTACGAGGTCAATGGCCATAAGTTTTAAAAATATCCGATAAATAGGAAAGAGGTACACTCTTTAATAATGTTATGACCATAAAGTTGATGTTATGTTGACGTTAGAGTGAAAAGGGCGTGTTCAATAGCAGCTTTCGATCGGCAAATGAAAATTTAAGCTGAGGGAAAGTCGCATTAAATGAAAACAATGTGATAATAGTGCAATTATGCTAGGGCGCTTTAAGCTCTTTCGTAAAGGCTACTACAACATTTAGTTCTTTTCTTTTATTTGTGATAAATTGGTGGTCCTAAAAAGAACCTTTTTGAGAATCAGGAGAAAATGTATTACAGAAAAGGCTCGATGTGTTGCCCATTTGCAAGAACACACGCCTGTAGTCGTCGGGTAAATGCTGCACTGATCGGCTGCCGCTGTACCGTATGCGTCGAAGTTTGTGACATGAGAAATAATTTTTTTTCTCGTTTACGCTTACAGATAGACCCAAGGTGTATTATATGTTTTTGTTTCTAAATCGTTGTAGCTATCATCCCTTAAATGCATGCTTTATATATCGCGGACATCCTGTATAATATTCAGACTAGTACAAAAATCCCGGTGTAGAAAAATATTTTTAATTTTGTTAAATTTACGGCTCGTTACTTTAATGAAAATCTGCCCTCTGCCGTATTTAATCAAGAAAAATTATTGCTGTCATAAATGAGAAGCTTTTGTTGGTATTACAAACGCAAAAAAGCAATGGTATCGGGTTTACGCGAAAAAAATTAATATAATTGGGTATGTTGGTGACATTGCAATGATTAATTGTATTCAAACACCTTAGTTAAATGCATAGCAACAAGTACTGTGACCATATCCATGTTATTAGATCTAACAATATCATCAGTCATTTTTAGTAGAGCAATCGCGTAACTATATCCAAGTCTCAAGCCAGACCGCTAACACGTTATTACATACTCTCAATATAATCGGCAGCAATTTTGTAATTTTTTGAAAGATCTTTGGTATTGATGACAGTATACTAATGGGTCGAACATTTTTAAAAGATGGAGAGTTAACGTTGGGTATGGATGTCATGTAAGCGTGCTTCGACGAGTCCGAATAAACAGATTTGGTTATACACCAATTAATTATGACAGATAATATGCGAAATATAAAGAATACAGCATTTAAGTTGGAGTTAATATTACCCGAACGAATCAGCTCACAAAAATTTTATTAATATCAATTTTTGAGATACTACGAAATATCAGTTTATTATTAAGATATTCTATTGATAATATGTATATAAAATAGAAGTAAAATCTTTTCCGTTAGGAAAATTACAGGCGTAATACCGTGGTCGTTCAGAATTATAGTGCTAACAATTTTTCATGTATAAGAATCTTAAATATAATTGAGCAGTATTAAAGCACTAATTATGTAAAAGTACTTGTACTAATAACATAATAGCAAAAAACATGCTACTATAGCAAGCGCGGTAAAAATGGTTCCCTATTATCCCATTAACACAAATTAATACTTGCATTTCCATATAATTCTGGTTTCCTCTAACTTATTACAAATATAATATCCTGATATAAATATTTCAATTTTGAAGTTTTTTCTATTGTTTTCTCAAGCTTCCACAATGCTGCTTTTGCTATTACAACTATATATTATATTAGTTCATTCCAATCTCACTTTTAGCCATTATCTAGAATAATTTTTTCTCAAGTATTATCTATCTCATGGTTAAATCAATAAGAGTGATTGGATACAGAATGCACTTCGTCAACCGATCGAGTGATATATCAGTAAGGATTGGCTGACTCAGTGCTGCCAGATGATAAGTTGGTTTAGCGGTAGTTTTGCTCGAGAAAAAGCGGTAGATTTCGGCACAAAAACGGTAGGCCAAAAAAAAAGAAAATGCATCAAAGGGATTTACTAATTATAATTGAACTATAATTGAAATTTATAACCTTTTTTTGTGAATTACATAATTGCTTACCTCATAATAAATTCTTAAAATACCTGCACAAAATTAATTTTAACACGCACCTACACAAAGAAGTTGAGACAATGACTGATACACTAATGCGATCGCCTAGATTATGATCGATTCAATTACGAATGAATACTAGAATTATGAACGAATTTTCACAAGTAAAAAAAGCCTGCAGTTAACAATTTTCATCGTGATAGCTATTAATACCATCATACAAAACGTACATATGCTTCTTGTTGCCTATTGTAAATAAGATTCTGAAAGTCCCCGATTCCGCATCTGTTGGGTATGTAATCACAATATCCAGTAAAAGCAGTAAAGAGTTATTACAGTGACTTATAGATGTCGATATATTATAAAATCAAGATTATAAAATTGGAAAAAGCGGTAGATTTACAACTGAAAATCGGTAGAACGGTAGATAGAAGGTAAGCTGGGCTGACTGCGAGCGTGATGATCTACGCAGTACCCCGAACGTATCCGTATTAAGTCACTGACGCATGTTGATGTGCGATAACAACAGTCTGTTGCTATTACACTTACTCTCTGCATATAATTTGATTTTTGCCCTCAATCGTCGGCTCTGTAAGGAATCTAATAATTAATTTTATTTTTAACTTTAGGCATCAATAACTCGAAGGCGTTCACATAGTAGGTGGTAATGTTTCTATTATGTCTCACGTTTTTCACAAATATAGAAGGCAATACTCGTTTCCAAGATAATTTTTTTTGCGCATTGTTTTTGCGTCTCTGGGTAAATATTGAAAAAACAATATGGAATTTGAAATCTTTCATTGGGAACATGATACTTAAATTTATTACTAAATAAACATAAATTACACATGTATATGTGGATATATTTCAGAGCTTATAAACATTGACGCTGAGAAATTCTTGCATTACTTCCATCGTAATCTTTAAACTCTCTATGTACTTCCATACTAGTTGATGCTCTACTAATATTTTCACACAGTCACCTATTGTGTCAACTATCTAGTTCTATTGAATTGTTTTTTTTCGTGGCATTTGAGCAAATTTCGTATTTGCTGACATACAACTTTATTAGGTATTTCTCCGTTCCTTAAAGGCACATTTCCTTTGTCTGCCGTACAAATTTATCCACTTTTAAAAGTTTACGAGCTGTATCTGATATCTTCAGCAATAATCTTACGAATCGTTGCTTCCGATATCTGCAATTGTCTTGCGACGGGGTACATCGCGTTTCCATTCTAAATTTTCTGACATCTTTGCGCCATGTTTAGATGGAACGTAAAAGAATGTTAAGAGAAGTTCGTAATTTCGTCTGCTATTTGCTTTCAGTATATTGGATTTTTTCAGACTTTAATAATTAATATATTATATGTACCTAATATTGATGTTAATAATACCATTAGAATCCTGTTTTCAATAAGAAAACCAATAATAAGTAGTAATAGCATTATTGCCCACATACCTTTTAATTACTACTTTGTTTAATATAACTATGATAAAATAATATTTGGTATATCTAGGACGTACAAATGCTCCTAGATATAGTCAAATCTTTCTTGGTTTTTATCTTTGAGGTATCCTGTACCAACTTTTTTCTCTTATTGCCTTGTTTTACAGTTACATGGTACACTTATATAACATGCAGTAAAGATAAACAACTCGTTTAGGCGTTAGGCATGCTTTTCCAATTTAATCAGTGTGCTTCGGAATGCAAACAAATGCCTATCGAATGACATTTGCGACTTCATTGTTGTTTGTTGTTATTATCTGTCTTAAATAGAGTTACTGAGCTCGCGGACGCTTATACTTTTATCAAGTCTTAAGAGAATTTTTGTTAATTTGTCGAATTAATTTTAATGCAGAATGGTTGACTACATTTTAGAGATGCCATTAGGACGTTTAAGTATTGAAGAGATAAGCACAGCTATGGGAATGCTTATGACGAGTGTAATGCTAATGACTGGTGCAATGCTTATGACTGGTGCAATCGCTAAGGACTGCTCCACCCCATATCAATGTGAGCCACGATGTGATCAGAAGAGTTTTAATGCGTTTTTATGATACAGCATCTGATCAACATAAACACAGTGAAGGGCGGAATCGCAATACAACAGTCACGGAGGACCGTTTTATTAGAGTTCAGTGACCAAGGAATAGATTTTTTACTGGAGAATATTCCAAATTCAGTTATTGAATGCAACATGTACTCAAGTATCCAATCAAACAGTAAGAATAAGGCTCTATGTTTTATATTTAAGAGACAGATTTAAAAACTGTCGATTATTAAGTAGAGCCCGCAAAAGGAGAAGGCTGGAGTAGGCATATCAACGTGCAAATTGGAATGTTGAAGATTAGCGTCGCTGTTTATTCCTTGACGACACCAGAGTGCGTCTCCATAGCTCAGATGAAATAGTTAAAGTTTTGGAGAAACAGAAGAGAACGCTATATTGAGAACAACATGAGTTACCATCAAGCGTATGGTGGTTGTTCAATTACCGTTTGGGGACATATTTCTGCGACTCGTCGTATTGAATTGGTTATGCTTGGAAATGTTAGAACCTGTAGTGTTGCTATTTGCTAATGAAACAACAATATTTTGTTGATGATAACTTTCGTCCTTATAGAACAAAGCAAATCAATGCACTTTTTGAAGAGAACTCTCCAGATCTTAATCCCATAGAGAACGTATGGGATTTCCTGACGAGCTTTATCGGATCACGAAGAGTCGATCCAACCAATCACCATCAGCTCCAAACTGCCATTTTGGAAGAATGCCAGCAGGGGGGCTACGATACTATCGCGCCACATTTGACCTTGATTCGCGAAGCAGGATTTAAGCGCTAATTTGTTTCACTTTCTAAGTAATTAAGCATTCTAATGACTGGCATTCCATTTGCCAGAAATGTTGTTAATTTGGCCGCTAAGCGGATTTTTAATGGTTTTACTTTCATACATAGATATTTTAAAAGGCTAAAAAAATATAAACACATTAAAGTTCTTGAAATTCCAGTCATTAGAAAGCTTAACTACTTAGAAAGGCAAATTACTTAGCGCTTAACCTGATTTGCGAACCAAGGTCAAATGTGGCGCAATAGTAATGTAGCCTCCTACTAATGCCAAAATGTTCTTAAGCATTACATTCGAAATTTGTTTTCCAAAATGCCAAGATGTTAGTAGGAAGTCATACTAGCTAAAGGAGGTTCCTTTTCCCTTTAGAGCAAACTTTTCTGTAATATTCTGTGTTATTTTGCTATTCAACAACATTTCAAATTTGTCATTTAAATTTTATTCTTTCAATCCATCCCGCTAAAAGTGTTTCGCAGAACCATAACTAAACAAGTAAATTATTTTTTATACCTATATGTTCTTGTAAGTGTACCATTTCAAAAATTGTGCAGTGTGTAAATCTGGATTATAAATCTCCTAATAATCTACGGTTTTTAGCACCTGCGTTTTATCTCGGGAAATAAAAATTTCACAAAATACTCTGCACAAGAGGTCGCAGTCTGTGATCTTATCAGCTATAAGTTTTTATATCCTGGTTAGATTATATACAATACCTCAGTAATATCGTGCTCTATTTGTAATTTGTGTTAAAGTCAGAATATACCTACGTGAAGTAATGGAAAACAGTTACCATCTTCTATCTTTCTATTTTTCAACGCAATTAGATACACACATCAGGATTAATTCGATTTTGTTTTTAATTCTATCGGTAACATCAGACTAGATTTTCAATGTAGGAAATTGCTTTATGTAAAACCTGTTGTCACATACGTTTAGTATTATCCTTTTAATATTGACGTTAATGGATGCCATGACTTATTACTAAGCACAGATAGTAGACCGAGATATCTACGTTAGCGTTCTAGTTTTTCAATTGAAAAATATGACTGAAATAAATCGCGGAGTAATTCTTCGATCTAAGTTTTATAATTGTTGTACTAAGAACTCTTAATAGGTACGAAACCAGTAGGTGAACATATTTATGACAGCACATGCTTTTAATTGTACAGGAAGAAGTTATAAATTTTCTTAATTTATTAGGGGATTGACCCGATTCATTCATAAACCGTAATATGTAATAGTTTTCTTTAAAAATAGATTATGCTTAATGCACTTTATACTGGATGCATTAATATGAAAGCGGTTCGTAGAGTTACTATGAAAGGAAATACAATTATTCCTAATACGACTTCAAACTGTGTAAAATATGCTATCAGCTCTCATTAGAAAGCTATTTAGTTCAGTATATGTATGTATGTATAAACAATGCATAAAGTTACACAATATAATGTATAAAATATTAAATATTTATGCAGTGCCAAATTTAACACTTTTCATGGTAGCTGGTTGTCTAAAAAGGTATCATGTGACATTGATTCATATGTGGGTGTGAGAGATTAACCATTTTCAGGTTACCAAATTGCTAAATTATTTGGTCGCTCTACGTTCTAGATAGCTTCTGTTTACTTACTTTAGTATGAAGAAGTATAAATTAATGTATGCTTGTAAGTTACTTGCTCAGTTGAAAGCAGAAAACGCGCTTGTAATGGCCGTTCTACTATTTTTTTGCTTATTAGTTCTTTAATAAACCATATTCATCTGTAGCCGTATTTGGTACCAAATTACCTCATTCCAGAATAGTTACTGTATAAAATTAAGATTTTTATGAGAGATCGGAAGCGGTACCAAACACAGCGCAGCAAATTACTTATACATATACAATATGTATGTACGTACATACATATAATGCAATAGTTGCAACAGATCTGAGGAATTTCCACTATTCAGCATCTATTTACCTATATAAAATAACGGTCAATCGGACGGGCAAGATCAAGTTCGTACTTGATTATTGGTGGACATATGCACATTACAATGAATATATATCCTCTCTTGGCATTTTATATCGAACGCGGAATTCTTATATGGGAATTTGTACGATACAATTAAGGCACCACTTAAAATATAATCCGTGACATAATGTTAAGAATGCATGTTTTCCAGCCATAAAAATGCAAATGCTTTTCGTGAGGGAATACTTAGACCACCCGTGATATCATCTGAATGTATGCATTTTGAAGACAAGGTAATAAGCAAGCAAACCTTACGGTTGATGTTTGTTTATAAAATGGTCATCTTAATTAAATACATATTTTATACTAAGGTGATCTACCGGGTGAGTTTCTTAGAGATCTTAATAACATTTGTTATAATGAAGGGGGGCTCCCGAATGGTGGCGAACTCGCTCCCCTATCTCACTCAATTGAAATGATTTACATCTATGGAGAAATTGGTAGAAATATAAATGATGCTGTTAATCTTTACTCACAATGTTTTCCCGACAAGGTGCAATCGCGTGCAGCGAAGGAAGTGTACAGTCATGAAAACGTAATCGCTGGAGAAAATAATTAAATTGCCGTATTAGCTGCAGTAACTAATAATTCGCACATTAGTACTCGAGAAATAGCTCGCCGACCAGGAATTTCGCAGTCCGCTATCTGCAATATATTGAAGCGTACGAAGTATCATCCATTAGAGTTTCCATGCATCAAGTACTTCATGGCGAGGATTTTCAAAATCGTGTAAAGTTTTGTCAATGGGGCTTCAACGGATACAAGATAACCCTATTTTTTTGGTCGAGTATTATTTTCTGACGAGGCAACATTCACACATCACAGCACATAAATGTTTGGTGTGGAATAATTGGCAATAAGATTATTGGTTAATATTTTATCAGTGAAAACTTAAATGGTGAAAAAATAACGAAACATTTTCCAGAACAAACTTCCAGTGTTACTTGAAGACCTTCCCTTGTACATGCAACACACAATGTGGTTCTAAAATGACCAGTTGTCCAGCACATTATTCAGGAATAGCACGAAAAGTATTAGATCAAACCTACAATCGTCGATGGATCGGAAGAGGTAGTCCAGTGTCTCGGTCTGCAAGATCGGCAGATCTTACTTGCCCTGACCTCTTTTTGAGGCGGCCACTTAAAGTCTAAAGTTTACACAGAGCCAACCAAGAAGGAAAACATGATTGAGCGAATCACCAACGGTTGTTCAAGAATTATGTCGGAAACACTTCTCAGTTGTGTACAATCATTCCAATTGCGACCAAATAAATTAATATATCGAAACGGAAGGGCACATTTTCGAACATTTTGAAATGGGTAGTATAAAGTTCTTCTAGATGTTTACAACAATGTTTTTTGGGATTATAGCGCAATCTGTCACGAATCGAAAAAAAGGTTTCAAACAATAACTACTTACACACTTAATGGCGTAGATTCAGAATCTGCAATACAAAATGGCGATTTCATTTAGGAACTCAAAATGTTCTCTCCTTCCACTCTGGGACGGTGAGGTATGGAATCGAGTTAGGCACCATTCAGTGCCCCCACCCCCCCTCCTCCCACATTATAACAAATCTTATTAGGGTCTTTTTTTGATTTGCTGCAGTGTTTTAGAGATATTCCGTTGTCTCAAGATATACATAAAACTCACCCGGTATATTAGAAGATAGTAGTGCATTTGAATATCGTATATGTGTATTACATCTTCTTGTATTTCATACATGTGAATGATACAGCACAACAGTATATCTGCTTCAACTAAATTATTTACAAAGTAATGTGTTCGTCTACATGGAAAGACTGTCGCGGTAGTTCTATGGCGTTGTTTCTTTTAATTGTCTGAATTTCGACAGGAACTGAAAGTATTTTAGCAGTAATGTTCATACCTCTCGGAATATGTTTGTGTTGAAGCCAACACTGACGAGTAGAAAGATTCGTATCGCAATACTGTTTAGGCCACACATAATGGTATGTTTATGAAAAGATATACATACATACATATAATACATATGTATTATGTAGACGTTTTCTGAAACTGGAGTGTACGACTAACAATAAGTGTACCTTCCTTAAATGTGTCTGTTATACTACTTGCTATACTGTTATAATATATTTTCGATCTTGCTGGATCTGTACTCTAGTTGAGGAATTATGCGGTTATAAAGATAAAATAAATGATTGAATGAATGAGTAAAATAAATAATACTCTGGATTACTTTGTAAAAAATTCACCTATATTTGAACACAAATTAAAACATAATCAGTGACTGCAGTTTCGACAATATAACTGTCATTATCAAACTAACAACAGGCACTATATATGGAACTAATTAATAACCTAACCTAATAAAATACAAAATACTTAACAAATCAATCTACCATAAGTGAAACCAACAAGAGAGGTATTAAAGACAAGCTTTGAAAAGAGGGGTGTATAAAATATCTGTTTGATCATTGAGTAAAATTTCTTCGGAATTTCTATTAGTTTTAAAAATTTCTAAGGCTTCTAACAGATTTAGTTTTAGACCTTTATCTCTAAAATGTAATAGCTTGATATTATTTTCTGGGAAATTATGATTATTGTCCCTTAAGTGGTTTGCAAAAGTAGAATCTGTTTTTTGTAATCTAAACGATCTTAAATGTTCATCTATACGCGTGGAAAAATTTCTACCCGTTTGACCTATATATACTCCTTCACAATCGTTACAAGAAAGTTTGTACACTCCTGATTTTGATAAACTCTCTTGTATATCTTTTCCATTAAATAATGAGCCCTGTAATTTTTTGAATGGTTTAAATGCGACTGTTATATCTTTATGACTTTTTTCAATAATATTACTTATATTTTCACTAATTTTTCCTAAATACGTTAAAGAGACAAACTTTCTATTATTATTTGATTTAATTTGAAGATAAATTTCGTGCAAAGTTGCTTTTTTAATTTTAGAAGTTAAAATCTTATCTACCAATTGTGAGCTAAAGCCATTAAAATAAATGTTTAATATATGAAGATGATTCAATAACTTCTTGGAGAAACATAGAACACAAATAATGGAAATTCTCTTTCGCGTTATAATACATACATACATATATGTAGCTCTTTTTTAGTTGTATATACGCCCCTTTCCAAAATTGGTCAGGTATGTATGTCCTCGGAAGGTCTTCAAAATAGACTTCTATTTGGGCAATGACTTCCTCGTTTCTACATTGTTCTTTATAGAACAACTTGTTTGAGTTTGCAAATAGAACAATGTGACCGGGGACAAAATGTGGCAAAAGATGACTCGAGCATTCTATGACTTTTGGTATAATAATTATGCAATTGTAAGGTCTTGATGGAAGAGAGCTTGTTTTTTGTTAAACAAACTTTTCGCTCAATCTGAGCAATCTTCCTTATTATTGAAGATATAGATTTGTTTAAATGGGCAATGTTTTGCAGTTTTATGCACTGATCTAGAATCTGTTTAATCTCCGTAAATATAAAAATTACAAAAAAAAGTTTCATATAAAAAGCAATATGCTCGATACAAGCAATTCAAAATCAATGTCAAAGAGAAATTCAAGATGGCGGCTTTCTAGATAACCATAACAACTTGCTTAAGTTAAATAGGGGCCATATTGGATTTTTATACCACTACATAAAGTTTTTTATTCTCTTTTCATCCATGTAACATAACCTACAATTAATTAACAGTTTTATATTTTAATCAAGTAGACTTGCATAAACCCAAACAATATCAAATAAAATACAAAAAACAACAAATCTCAATTTAAAACTTCATAATCTTCAAATGAACCAGTTTGTTGCTTCAATCAAGCATTACCGAATAAATTGCCTTACAAGAACGATTTAGATGAAACTTTGATACCAGTGCCATGACAAATGACTCTTAGACATAAGGAGGGAATGTAATGAATGTTCATCGCAATTTAATACACTTCTTAGGAAGACAGAATTGTTTGATCATCCACGTTATCATGCGCTAAAATCACTTTATTTGCGTGAAATTGCATTTCACGTTTTATTTAGGAATTTCTACAAATTTCGCAGTAATTTTCACTTTTACATTCTGCTTTGTTAAACATTTCTCGTCTAGACTAACGCAATTGGTTCAAATTTTAACATAACTGCACCATCTATTGTTGTTCTCTATAAGTGTGTCAAAAATGATTTAGTGGATTAGGATGATCGACGGAAGGTATAGGAGTAATAAAACTAGTATCCTTGACATAAAGAATTATGTCTTTATATCTCTTCAAATTGTTTACCAACAATAAAAATCTATCTATGAAGAAGCTTGTATTTTCTTATCCTGTATTATATTTTGTAAGAGACACATTAGCCAAAAAAATTCTATTTTGGCAAAAGTAATCCAAGCACGCAACATATATAATGGCACATTAGGTATATCGCAAAAAATATCTTTTTTACTAATCGAATCTCAATTTTCTTGTGGAGTCGAATCAGCATAGAATATATACAGTACTAACTGTGATGTAGGAAGTCCAGAATGTCATTTACCCTAAATATTATCTGCATTAGCCAAAGAATGAGTTTTGAAATATTTGAAGAAACTGTTCTTCCTGTAAATAAACGTTGTTTAATCTTTTCACCGCAATTATCAACATAATTAATGGCGTATTAAGAATCTGTTTGATGTGTAATTTACCACGGTCGTTATACATGAAATGCAGACATTTTATGTGCATTACGACGCGAAACAAGGCGACAAATTATAGGTGCACAAGGTAATTTTGTCGTCATAAAATTTAAACAGAGTCAACAATCTCAGTGTATATAATTAAAACGATACCTCTGCCATGTGATAGGGTACCAAATAAAACTTTCAGATCTTAACGTGTATGCATTTAAAAGGAGTCAGACACACTTGCAGTTTTTGTTCATTTTGCACAGAGTTGATGTCATTAATCATAACATTAAATTAAACACTTTGACATAAACAGTATCTGTTTACTACAAATATAGATTACGGGTTTTCATAGAAATAATTATACTTTAATGATTTCTGGAAAGCTGACAAATATTTGAAAATAGAGGCAAGCAATTAGAATTTATGATACAAGACTGGTGAACGATTGTAACGCTATCAGATTGTTCTTATTACATTACGCTTATTAACTGTTTGCGAACTTAACAAATCAGAGGTTCAAGGAGGTCCAACACATTATTATTAAATACTCCAGTTTTGATATGCTGCATTTAAAAAGCGAGCAATTATACTAAAATACTGAGGAGACTGCATGGGATCGTATATGTATGTAATAGTTTATGTTTCCTGACAGAGACCCGATTCCATGAAGGAGTCTCCCACCAATGCAGCTCAATAATTGGGTTAGGACGGCGGTTATATTTTTTTGTTCTAAAAAACATGGAAGATGTTCTACTTAATGCTTTAATTTTAACAACAAGCTTGTCATACCAAACAAGACCGAGCCTGTGATGTCAATAATCTGTAGTATTAAGAATCAACAACCAATGATGACCAAGTGCTTCAATTCTATTTCTTGTTATATTTCTTTCTACATAATATCAAGAAAATATGGTTGCGAATGGGTAATCGTTTCTTTCCATATCACCATTTTGGGAATTACAAATCATAAAATTAGAACAGTTGAGGTACTTTGATTGAATTTCGAAAAAATGCTTATTCAGCATCTGCATATATCAGTAGTTGAGATTAAAATTGTTCCAAAACTTTAATTCTCCAATGTAGGTTCAGAAACTTTGGAAATAAAATTTGTCCTAAACGCTCTTTAAAACTGTAAACGATAATCTTAACACATACTGTACACTCACGTACCATTGGAATTATTTTTCTCCAATAATCGTGTTTTACACTTTCAAAGTCGGTAATGTTTAGATATCTATCGATCTCAATAACCGCTACAGTACCGTTTGTTTTTGTAGTAGTTCAGTTATTTCAGTAAAGTGTATTAGCATGTTTATTAAATTCCATGTAATATAATCGGTAGATTAAATCCTTTTGATGTGATGATAATACAGGCGCTACTGCTATGGTATAGCCGGTAAAACATAACTACTGTTCGAAATTGATTCTTAATAGAAGAAGATTTCAAGATAGAAGTAGTGATAATATAACATAAATAGAATATGAAATTGTTACACAGGTACATACGTAGGTACAATCAAGCGTATTCAATGTATCTTACAACTTTGATTTAAATGCCAATACCGATAGGACGTTAAGTTACTATTACTAGTAGTGAGTGGTCGGAATAGCCGTTAAACTTTCTGAACTTTAGATTAAACTTGATTTCTGAAACTCTTAAAGATTCGCCTAAATATTTGTCTATGCAGACACGGCATACGTTTCTAAACTTATTGTTAGTAGAACTTTTTGACCTTTAATAACCATTTTTTTCTATTTGTTGGTTGGTTAGGAATTTACCTAAATTCTTCTTGTTTTATTTACTTCTATAAATATGTAGTTACATGAGTTGAACAAATATTGAAGTATATTTTCAGACATCATGTCGGTTTTCACTAACAATTAACTAAAACCTCTTGCACAAGAACCTTCTTCCTGCTCTTCTTCGTAAAAATAAGGTAGGTAGGTCTTTGTGAACAATATTTTGCAAAAATTTGGTTGAATGACAACATTTGAATACAGTAACAGACTTTCTTTTGCAAAATTTAGTTTGTCTCTGGTGTATAGAAAAAATATTCACACTTTTATCTTTAGTGTTCTCAACGTGTTTAACTGTCAAAGTATCGAAATATCTTGCTTGACACGAACTTATTACTAAGTCAGATAATAATTCTCAATTTGCCTTTTAACAGACAAGGTACATACATAGGTCAGATGATATTGTAATATAAAGGGTATTTTGCGTCTCAACCGACAAACTTGCCTTATATTGCTGCAGTCATTACAATCAAAAATGCTATATGACCTATAGATGAACTCCTCTGATTTAGTTAGCACCTCCCTATCCTTTACAAAAGGTCCAGCTTGCTTTTGGTTACAAAATAATTCAGAGATTATTCCACACATACTTTCTACGAATGAGGCCCAACGTACAAGGAGTGACTAGCATCACGCATAATTCTTATATCAGCGTAGATCAAAACCCATACGAAACAATCGTGAGTAACCATGGACATCGTTTTTCCATCAACGTGTGGTGCGGCTTATTAAATAATCATATTTTTGGGCCCCATTTTTTTGAAGAACACCTTAATGCACAAACTTACCTTCCCTTTTTGGAACAAAAACTGCCGAATACCACCCCATTTTGAGAGCCAAGTAACGGTGTTTCTTAATGAAAATTTTTCGATTAGCTGTCTGGCCAGCGCGGTCCCCTGATTTGTATTCGTTAGATTTTTTTCTATAGGGTTGCCTTAAATCTCGTGTGTACATTAATGGCAGCCAAATAATGTCTGTTTAATGGCATTACGCGTTATTGCCAAATCTTTTCTCTGATAGGTTATGTATTGAGTCATGATACCTCATTGACATGTAATTCATGACGGTTAATTTCATACTTAAGAGATGGCAACATTCTACAGGACAGGCACCTTTGCAGAGGAAACAGTTCTATATCATCGATAGTGAGAACAGTATTTTTGTGTATTTCGTTTTGTACAGGTAACTATTATTAGTTATGACGTGACTCGTAAGTTATCGTGAACAGACTATACACGCGAAGAGTTGACTGATCGTATAGTTGAAAATATCAAATCTCTAAAGAATGAACTGGAAACAATCTATGGCACAAAAAATAGTTGCTTGTTTAGAAAATGGCGGTTCTCATTTTGGACAGTTACTGTAATTTTGTATTAATCATCTATGAAGTTATGAATAAATTTTCCTTTATCATCTTTCTAAATTTCTTCGATATCTATGAAACAAACAGGAATTCACCAAAGCTTAATTCACACATATAGGGTTGTGCATAGACTGTGCACGGATCGTGTGGTGTTATTCTAAATCGCAAAAACGACTTTTCCATATAAATTATACGAAAGCGACCGCTTCTCATTGACATCAGTGGTACTGTGCACCGAGTAGACTACGACTGTGTCGTCTTCGATCACTTTGACGAGCAAGTTTTGACAACTTGCTACGAACACAGTCGATGCACGACACTACAGGTGTGAATTGCAACAAACCATCAAAGGTCGTCTTAGAGTCGTCGTAGGCCTGGCGCTAATGTAATCAGTCCAATACATCGCCAATTTCGTATTGTGTTTTTGAATTGTTGGTTCAATTATCTGCAATAAGTTGTCAAATTTTAGAGGGCTCATCCTAAAATATTTATAAAATTTTGCCCGATCATTCCTTAATATGTGGAAAATTGTATGAACTTCGCCTTCGTCATCCCGCTCTCTCCATAACTTATTAACCCACTATTTGCGTTCTTTTTCTTTCACTCTCAAGCTCTATATATTCTGCACAAGCAATAACTACGTTTTCCTCGTCAAAATCCATCTTGTTTGTGTTAAATTGAATATGGAATATGGTGAATATGCTTGGATGCTGGTCGTCTTTTCGCCACACGACACGATCGGCACAAGGTCGGTGGACAGCCGAATATACATATGTGAATTGCCACAGGCTCATCGTGACCCAACACAGTCCGTGCACGGTCTATGCACGACCCTATACATATGTGTGAATTTAGCTTTAGCCTGCTGCATCTTAGTTCAGAGATACATAAGATTTCCTATCGAGCGGACGATCGCGGGAAAAAAATTCAAGTCTATCTATGCAGACTCTGACTGTGATAAACAAACAATTGTTGTCGCATGCTAGCATGTGCATGTTAGTTGAATTCATATACCCTAGCGCCCACTCCTTCACACATTTCTCAATAAAACGCGTTCTGAGTGGTAGCGGTCGTTGTAAAAATGGAATATTATACGTCGGAGCAGAAACAGTTTATAGTAAAACAATTTTACGGTGGCAATTATGTGAAAATAACTAGAGGCAGTTATTAGTTGGATAGATCGTCCGTTCGATAGGAAATCTAATGTGTCGCTGAACTAAGATGCAGCAAGCTATTTTTGCCAAGACATACAATTGTACAGTACCTAGAATATAGCGTACACAGGTTAGATATCGACCGCTCGCAGGCGTTCATATGGTATACCTACACAATTGTTAATAAATTAGAAAGATGGACATAGAACAGAGTATAATAAAATCCTGGAAATCTGTCTTGGCATCTAAGCGAGTAAATAACCTATTACATCTGATAAACAACTATCGACAAAATTTACATGCACATGTGTACGCTAGATAATAAGAAAACATGACAAATTAGTTCTACCCAATTTAACAGTTTCCTTAAAAAGAACATTCTTAAATTGCTGCTACACTGGAATTAACTGCCTTGCGGACTGCTTGCCTGCTTCTTGACATTAATCTTTTTCTATTAGACGTACGTAGTTAGTTAAAAATGACTAACAAAGCATTTAGGTACGCAAAAAGTTACAATTTGAAGCCTAATTTATCTCGGATGGGATTTACATTTCGATATATTATGTTCTGACGTCTACGTATAAATAGATGCATGAGACTATTTAAATTAAAATAGCGTTGTCGGACTACAAAAAATCCATAAATTTCTTTTTCGAGTGCGTTACATAAATTGAAAACGTTGCGTTGTAATTATATTACTTACACGTGACTGACGCGTTCTAAACCGTTTTGTATATATAATTGTTTTCTTTTGCTCGGGTTTTTACCGTTGCTCACATTTGGCATTAGTTTTTTTTTTTCAAAATGTCGGGATACAGGCAATGTAGTATGCCGCTTTGCGCCTTCTTACATAACATATTTTAATTCGTTACTGTCGTCAACAATAGTAGGCCTCTACCATATAAGTAAACTAACGTAATTTCAAATTAAAATTAATGATTCTCATGCTCGAGTATCATTTACAACGTTTTTACGTTCTTTGTTGCTGTCGAAATGCTGAACATGGAAAAGATTTCAGCCATTCAAAGACGCTGGTGTTACAGAGTCGAAGTCATATATTACGTTAAAATTAAAAAATAAATAAATCTCTATTTTAAAGCATTTACTGTTATTTATTTTTGAGTACTTCAAAAAAGTACATGTACAGAAGGAATGTCAGTATTAATTTGTAAATATAAAAATTTGGGATTGTGAGTAGTTAATTGCGTAAGATTGAATCAAGCTCAAATAACTAAAGAAATCACCAAATCTTAAGATTTAAATCATTAAGAAATTGTACACATTCCGGTCTTTTTTCTTAGCACGGTCACAGTGATAGTTATTTTGATACTCCACCCTGAAACTACTTATAAACGTAATTATAATACATATACATACTTATGTATGTAATAAGCCATGAAAGCAAATGCATAACAATGATTTTAATTAGCTTTCACAAAGCTGTCAATTGTAGTTATATGACATACTCCCTCTGTCCCATAACACTTGACACTTTTTTTGTCGCATATTACTGGATATGTTTCTTTAACATTTTGACAAGTTAGTAGTAGTAATAGTAGGAATATTTATGAAAATGAAATTTTTTATTTATTTAAAACAGAAAGAGCATTTGCTAGTAGTTCTGCTTTTACTTCTAAAGATATAGGTAATATACCATTGTCTTCAGCCATATGTTGCTGCTTGTAATTATTTTCTCCAATGACTTTGATAGTTTCAGTCATACAATCTTAAAGAGATAAAAAATTTATTTAATGTATTACGAGGCATAATATCATGAATAGTAGACGGATTAGTTGAATAATAGGCACTTTGGATAGCTCGAAAATATCCCAAATCCAAGATATTCATATAGGGGCTATTAGCCGGCTGACAGATCAGGCGAATGTCAAATTCACCCTTTGCGGCGTGTTCGACAAACTGTATCGTTTGGTAAAATTTGAAATTTAGCGTTGTTTGCATAAAAATCGCTTTACTTCGTTCTATGCAATTATCAGACCACTTAGACTTTCAACCACCACTTTGCGGTACTCATTTTTATCAACTACAACCGGTGTGGAAACGACAGTGCCTCAACTACGATCTTTTTACAGTTTCCATTCTTATTGCATAACCAAATTCTCTCTTTTCCATCAAACCATTTATTCTTATGTAAATCAAATCGAGGTCTAGCAACGGCTGCAAGATACATCACTTTTGTTATGAATCTTTTAGATTTCACCTGGCGATTCGGTTGAACCTCGTCTAGTGCAAGGTAATAACGGCTTTATTCCTCGGTTACAACCATTTTTCATCAATGTGAACCATATCAAACATATCCGGGAATAGAATAATTTCATTTTCAAAAAATTACAAATGATGAAATATAAACACAATTCGCTCCTCTTTATTTGCATCTGTCAACAAAGGCTTTAATGTTGCACATTTCAAACTTTTATTCGATGACGCAGAGACGTTTTTGATGTATTCAAGGTGCCAGCAAATGATCTGATGGTTTGTCCATTGGTCAATTTCGATTTCTGGCATTTAATGCATAATTTACTTTTATTTACTTTAATTACAACAGTAAGAAAACTCAGTAACAAGAAATCACACAGTGAAGATGAAATATCTAACTTTTTATTAAAAAATATTATAGAATGTATAGCTGAGCCTTTAGAACATATATTTAATTGCTCGATGAAGACAGGTATTGTCCCAAAACAATTAAAACAAGGGATTGTAATACCCATACATAAGAAAGGCTTAAAAACAACAGTAGAAAACTATAGACCAATAACTCTCCTGTCCTCGATCTCCAAATTGTTGGAAGCCTTAGTAGTTAGTCAGCTCATACAATATTTGGAAGGCAATGGATATATATTAAAAAACCAGCATGGCTTTAGAAGAAATAAATCCACTGATACCGCAATTTACTCATATGTAAATGAGATCTTGTCCGGTTTTGAGAATAAACAGAAAGGACTTGGATTATTCGTAGATCTCACGAAAGCTTTCGATAGCGTGCAACATGAAATATTGCTAGCGAAACTTTATAAATTAGGGATAACAGGAGTATGTTTGGAGTGGTTTAGGAACTATTTAAGCAACAGATCACAAAAGATAATGACTTGAATTGACTTCAATTGACTTGAACCACTCATGCACGCCCCCTCGAATACCGTATTTATATAATTTATTCAACAATATTTCATGATCTACAAGATCAAAGGCCTTTGTAAGGTCCAGAAACATACCTACACAAGCATTGCCACCATCCAATTCCTCATACAACATTTTTAAAAATGCTACTATTGCGTCAGAGGTGGAACAACCCCTTCGAAAGCCAAACTGAAAATTTCTAAGCAAACCGTTTTTATCAAAGAAATTTATTATTCTGTTTGCCATTGCTTTTTCAAAAACTTTCGAGAAGCAACTCAAAATCGATATAGGGCGATAATTCTCAATACTAGTCGAAGACCCACCCTTATGAATAGGTTTTATTTTTGCGGTTTTTAATGCCTCAGGATATATCCCACTTTCCACCGAATTATTTATGAGAAACGTCAGAGGCAACGCCAGTCCATCAATACATTGCTTTAACAAATACACATTAATGTTATCGGCACCAGAAGAATATGTAGTTTTTAGGTTTTGGACAATATGCTTAACTTCGTTTTCGCTTACCTACGGGTTCAAAATAAAATGATTTAGTATTTTAACTAATTTTATCCCTATTCATACAACTTTGGCTATTGACCGGAAAACTCCTACACACATTATTAAAATAATCATTAAAACACTTTGCTAACAAAAGAGGCTCTGTAATAGTTTCTCCATGAACAGTTAACTTAATGTTATGTTGCTTATCAGATTTGCTTTTCGAATAGTTATTTATAATTGTCCATGCTGCTTTGGATTTATTATCTGTCCCTGTCATAATATGATTGTTGTATAACAATTTGGCTGCTTTAATTACCCTAGTATATACTTTCTTATAATTGTTGTAATAATTTTTACTATTACTGTCCCCGCTTAGAGTTAACGAATATAATTCTTTGAGTCTATTTGCCGATATTCTAATTCCCGTCGTTATCCAACTGCAGTTTGTTTTTTTAGTTTCATTTACAAGAAGTTTGTATTTGATAGGAAAAGCAAGATCAAAGTTATATTTTATTATGTCAGCAAAGTTTTCATATTGCTGATTTACATTAAGAACGTGAAGCGTTTCATGCCAATTTTCTGATTCGACTAATTCTCGAAATAATGATATGTTACTGTTATTGTTTAATTGTCTATACGGTACTCTAACATTGTTTTTATTTATCTGATTACTCTCTGATATATTAAGCCTTTGCGCTGAATGGTCTGAAATACCGTTATGAATAACCTCCGATGTAATGCTTTTAAGGTTGCCACTTACACATATATTGTCCAAACAGTTCTGTTTTCTAGTGGGCTCGTGTATAGTTATTTGTAAATTATAAGCATTGACTAGATCTTTAAATTTGTTACATTCATTAGAGGAAGATAAAAAATTAATATTAAAATCACCACACAACACAATCTGATACCCTGAATAGGATTGAAGAATTTCTAATGTGTCATCCAACCTATTCATGAACACCTCAAAGTCACCCCTACAGCTCCTATACACAACCACAACAATCAAACTCAAAGACGAAAGCTTAAATTTACTGGCAACACATTCGTAATGTAATTCAAGTGATAGTTGCTTTATTGCATCAATGTTACTACTACACCCCAGCATACAATCTCTGGCAAACAGCGATACACCCCCATGCCTAAAGTTACATCTACTAAAATGGTTTAATAAGCAAAAGTTTTTTATTGACACAGAATCTATATCATTGAAAGTACACCAATGTTCGGAGACACAAAATATATCACAGTGATCATCCAGAAATACTTCCAGCTCGTCGATTTTGTTTGATATGCACTGAACATTCTGATGGACAATCGATGTAGTTTTCAAGAGCGATTTATGATTTGTGAGGTGTTCAATAAAAAATTATCTGTTTCTTGATAATAGTTCCTATTGATTGACTCTATAATTTCCAGCAATTGGTCGCAAATATGAGCCTTTATTCTGTATTGTAGATGTACTCCGTCCCGGGCATAGTCATCAATATAAATTAAGTTATTAATACAACACATATGTACATGATCAAATTGTTTAGACATGTTATATATTCTGTGGTTAACATGTTCTATTATCCTATTGTAATCTGCTCTACCACAAACAAATGGTATAGTACATATTACTAGGTTCGTCAAAACAGTTTTCTCCATCAAACTGTAGTAAGTGCTCAATAAATTTTGAATTTTTTCACTATCTACACATTGTGCGATATTATTTGCACCCCCGAATACAATTCCATAGTCTGTTTTTGTTAAACTTTCTGTATCTCTAAACAGACATTTAATTACTTCTTCAACTGCGGCACCTGGCTTTATGATACTTTGCACTGCGTCATTCACCCCTGTTTTGTTGTTTAATAATTGACCATAATCTCTTCCATGGCTATCAGCGAATACAAATATCCTTTTCCTTGTGTCAGTAATAGTAAGTAGTATTTAGTTGCAATTGACTAATATTAACCTCACCTAAGAATACTATTGTCACTTAGACTTTGAAAATCGTCATACATTAACCTCCTTTGTTGATGGGTAAATCACGTTTATATCATTCCATATTTATGGGTGGGAAATTGAAACAATTGAGCTTTTCTTCTACGACGAAAGACTGAATAAAAAGGAGTACAAAAATGCGTTGACAATACTAATGCGTTATATAATACTACTCCTTTAGTACTACTCCTACTAAGTTTTTAGTGCGCAAAATAATTGCGCAATAAATAATTGGGTGCGCAAAAATATGCGCAAAATTATTGTTGCTTTGTTTCCTTTTTCACACATTATAGAGCATTTTATCCTTTTTGAGTAAACTATCCAGTAATGTGGAACAACAAGGTTCGAAATTGTTGACCTTTTATGAAATAATGATGCAGCAATAGCAAGAATATAAGGTTATATTTATTGTAAATAATGTTTCTTTATAAAGAAGCATCATCAATTAAACGCATAAGAAAAAGGATTGGGATAGGGCCATATGTTTGTGATAAGCCGCGGCCTCGAAACGAAAACTATCAGGTATTATGGAACAGAGGGAAGAGGGAATATATAATAGGCTGCTAACAATAATTTTTCAAATTGTCGATATTAATTGTTATTGTTTTTTCCTCTGTTAACCCTAGGTTTACATCACTTTCGCATTACTGGGTAAACATTTTAGGCGTGCATTCTAGGGTAAAGGAGATATTCAATTTATTTGGAAGATAAGTGCCTTGTGCTAAATAATTTTCTCCAATCGATGGATTGGACTACGCAAAAGCCTGTGAAGTTTAAACATTATTGTGTAATACTCTTTAATTAATCGTCCATCCACTGCTTAATAGTGCTTCCGCTAGACTACGACATTTAGCAGAAGGTTTCAGCAATACAAGAGATGTATTTAAAAAATGTTTTGATTGCAATAAAAGTTGAACTGTGGCAGCAATACTAATCCGCAAAGAGCAAATAATTACACCCCCATACATATAGGATCGGTAGTGTTCTAGGAGGAGTGTCAATTATTCATGTCATTATTCATATTAGTATTATTATTATCGTTCATTATTTCCGATATTGCATTAGATTAAAGTAAAGAGAGTGTTTGTATGTTTGCGGGTTTTCTCGATCTTACATACATAATCCTGTAACTTTTTTCTGTAAATTTTTAAGAATAAATAGGGAAGAATTCGTAGTAAAGCCATATCATTTAAAGAACATTATCACCTATCTACAGCGGCCACCTGAGATAACGGACAGTTGCAAAGTTCCTCGAATCGATTATAAGGAAATTCCCAAATCGAAATCCTTTTATTTACGGCCACCTTTATAAAACGGCCATGGCCAAATAAGTCGAAATTTTTACGACCTATTTTCATGAAAGTTTACCTGCTAATACCGGCCTACTTATACAAAAAGCACTGGAGACAGCAAGCAGGTTAAAGATGGAAAATTTTGCAGCATCTAATGGATGGTTGGAATGTTTCTGTCGACGACATAGTATCACTTTCAAATCAATTTCTGGTGAATCCGCAGAGGTTCATTTAGACGATGTAAGGAACTGAAAAGCCAAGTTGCCGTGGATTTTAAGAAATTATTCTCCCAAAGATGTCTTTAATGTCGACGAAACGGGTCTCTATTGCCGCGCCATGCCAAATAAGACGTTTGCATTCAAAAATGAGATTTGCGCAGGTAAGAAAGCAGCAAAACATCGTTTAACCGTTTTACTGTGTACAAATATGGAAGGTGAGAAAGAAGATCCATTAATAATTGGAACAAGTAAAAATCCTCGCTGTTTTAAGGGTACACATGTTGATAAATTACCCTTAGAGTGGATTCATAACAAAAATGCCTGGATGACAACGGAAATTATGACAAGATGGTTACATAAATTTGACAATAACATGAAAAAACAAAATAGAAAAGTGCTGCTCTTTTTGGATAACGCCACATCACATCACAAATTTAGCCAATGCACTTATATGGATCACAGCTACGTGGAAAAAAATTTCCTGGTACAATTGAGAACTGTTTGTCCAAGAGCGGATTCTCTAATGATATATAAGAAAATACAATGTTTGATGAAGAAGACGAAATACCACTTGCCCAGCTCTTTACTACAATTGGTAACGAAAGTGTGGATTTAAATAATTATGCTTCTGTTCATAATCATGTTCCTACAGAAAGCCCTAACTTCAGCATTACAGAAATTATTGAAGAATTGTCCAATAGCGATGAAGAACGTAATAGTGATGTGGACGAATGTGAAGCTCCAAAATCTACTTTATCTAGTAAGAGCAGAGTGTGTGCAAAATTAAGAGACATACAGAATTATTTATTGTGCAATAACAATGGTGAAATTTTTATCAACGTTTCTCGATTTTTACTGACATGTGAAGCTGTTTTTTTAAAATCCAAGATAAAAAACTTAAAGCAAACAGGGATTGAAGATTACTTTAAAAAAGTTTAAAATAATATGTATTATCTCTTATATGTATACATAGATATCTATAATTTATTCTGCATTACATCCATTAAAATAGTTTTACGTTTTCGCATACATTATTTGTATTTACAAATTTTACGTATCTACTTCAATTAATAAAATAGGAAAATTTAAAGCAATTATATATTTTATTTAAGAAACCTGGCAATTGCGGCCACTTTTATATAACGGCCTATAAAATTTCGTTTTTTGGTGGCCGTTATTGACAGGTTTTACTGTACATTATTATGAAAATATAATGTATGGAAAAATGTATACTTTTCTTCGTCGTAAAAGTATCTAATGACATAGTTGGGTCATTGCAATATTACTTTATACTCTTAATATTTTGGAGGCATTCATAAAATTGCATTAATTGTAAAGGTAGCTGTAAAACAACATGAGCAATTCAAGAACTAAAAAATATAGCAGCTCCTAGTTTTAGGTAGTGTTTCGATCTGTAAACTTTTACCATGTTAACTGTTACCATTTTTACTAATTATTGGAAAACCACAGCAGAACATTATTTCCACTCAGATAATGTTGTATCAAAGTCATAGAAGCACAGCTGCATAATACAGCTTAGAAAATCATTACATAGACCATGCAAAATTTCTCACAATTTGACCTGAATTAGAAAAGAACATGTGAAAAGATGCAGATCTACATACACGAGAATGCCCCTAGCATAGAAATATGTAGTTTGTACAGTCCAGACTTAAAACCTAATGACTTATTTTTATTAACCGGATTAAGGATGAATTACTTGTTTACTAATACCTAATGCTTGCGTTTTTGAAATTGCAAATTTTCAGTTTATCTTTAGATTTTTATAGCCTGTCGTTTTTTGGAGCAAAGATTCGAGTTGATTTTCATATCAAACAGATGTAGAAACAAGTTGACCATGTCAGTCTGAGGAGCGGATTTGATCCTGTACATCAACAGTATTATACCAACGAAATTTCTGAATGGAAATATATATTTTTTAAAAAGCTTTAGTATTTCAATAAATTATCAGCCTCGTTGATTCGAATTTCATTATAATACAATGTAGTAATAGCCAGCGGTGTTTATTTTGCCGATTTTCGCGGTCTCTACCTTTCCCGGAATGAAATGAATGTCACGGTTTGATGCGATTTCGAGAAATACTTAGCCCAGAAAACCGACACCGCCAATCATCGCGCGGTCCATTCAAAGTCTTGGCCCCTCTTGCCGTGTCCAATCGACGATGAATCGAATAAAATTGCCCCATACCATAAACAGAGGCTGCCGCACTGTTGCTGGTAGTGTCACGCGTACGGTGTGAACAACTTACTATTTTACTGCGATAAATGTGCGATTATCTTCACTCGCGTCGGAGATATCTATCCAAGTGATCTTTACGAGCATGTATTATCATTAAAATGCATCTGCTGCAACGTAAGGGAAAGCGCAGGTAAAAAAAAACAAAAACCGATTTTCAATGTTCTCGAGGTAATGTATAAGTCGCTGTAAACTCATAAACGATGGACATATTATTTTATTGTTACGATAAAATATGAGTTTTAATGCTACCTGTTGAAAACACATGAGGTTATTGCTACAGATCTACCAATTATTTACAGAAGCCAATAACGATTGATTTTATTTATGCAGTTTGGAATTGCTCTCAAGTACAGGACTGTGCAGCTTTATCCTGAAAGCGCTTTTAAGAAAATGAGTAGTGATTATCCGCTTATACTTTACACAAAATTATAGAGAATTATGTCTCCTTTGATTGCATATGTAGTGATAGTCTGATTCTACAGCATACAATCAACCAGTTTTTGTTGATTTCATTAAAGTTTATTATGGCTTATGGCACTGGATTTTAGTAAATATCTGCAAATAGTCCAAAGCAAACATAAAATTTTACGTCATTGCTATTGCACCTCTTGCTGGTTAACATCACACTTGAACAGCATACATTTTAAGACAAAAATATAATTGAATTAATACAAAACAATGTCAGAACCGATTATCTGCGAGATGATATTAAAATATCCACACAACGTATTTATATCTAGACATTTTTATATTTAGTACATCTTCGAGCCAAGTGCCATTGGATTGAAATTAGGTCTAACATATTCTATTCTAATCACAAATATTGTAAATGAAGTAACTATGTGGTTTCATAAGACTAGACTCAGAGAACAGTTTTGAGAATTGCCTGTATGGCATGACTGCTTCAGTTGATCCAAAGGAACTTATGCTAACGAATGCTGAATTCTGTTGGATTTTGTACGGGTACTGTGGCTATGCAAACATTTTGTCTCTGTTGTATGTTTTCAAATCCAAAATTGCTTGTTTCTGTCACGCAATATAACTGTAATTTTATCCAAATGACTGTATGGATGGCAATGAAGCGGTTTCGTAGTAGCAGCCTGTTATTAAAGATCTAGGCATAGCTAGCAATAATGCTACCACAGCAATTGAGAAGATACGTAAAATCACCAATCAATCATGCTGACTACGATCATCAAATCTCAACAGAAAATTATATATTATCCAAAACTGTTTTGGCAATTTACTAATCGAAGACATGATGTTGAAAATCAACCAGATTTTGTATTAGTTTCTGCTAATTTCTTCTGGCGACGTGTATAGCAATATTAGAAACCCCATTCAAACATGCTAGCTAGACACGATGGGCTTCTAAATTTCCTAATTCTAGATTACAGGCCCATAATCGCAGAGACGTTACCATCTTCAATAAGTAAATTTTCAAATTATTCTAGTTTAAAACTTTACTAAAATCCATGAGCGTAGTAGGCACTTCATAGTAGACTATGTAGCAGCTATGTAGGTTCTTAGTGTTGTAAAGGTGTAAATGGATGTAGGTAGTATATTTGTATTAGTTGCAATAGAATTTTGTAGTCAGTTACTTCTGAAATACTACATGGTATAAATTAAGATTTTTTGATATTCAATTTACATATACAGGTGTCCATAAATATGTGGGCAATATCTCGAATACATAAAGTTTATATAAAAATAACACTGTATCTCTATATGTCTTTTTTTGCTAGGGTGCGCCACCTCTCAGATATTCAATCCTAAACATAGAATTGACTACGTGGTTTTTTTAATGCAATTATGACGCAAATTAACGAAAATGGTAACTGAACTTTGGATGCTGTGATAAAGTTAATGCAAATATGTCATTTGGATAGAACGATTCATAGAACTGTCAAATTATTATTTCGAAATTACAAGCTACTATAATGTCCATAATAATGTTTTCCCGTTTTACTTACATGCTATTTTGTTTGTATTTGTTGTGGCTACAGATATTTGATTTATTTGTTATTGGTATTCTGTGTATTACATTCATTAGTTGCTTAGTCTAATAAAATTAGAATACACATTTAATGAGTATGCAGATCTGCATTTAATGTACGGACTAGCTTCCGTTAGAGAATCTTTAATTCGACGTATCCAAGAGTGTATTCGAGTCTAAGGATCTAGTGTGGAGCCTTATTATTAATTTTTATAAATAATTGGATAAATTATTAATTATTTAATTTTTTTCAAGTAGATTTTAATGCATATTGAAACTGTTACCTATTTTAACTTATTTTTTCTCGGAAACAGAGCATTTTATGGAAATCCATTAAGAGTACATTTTTATCACTTAAGGTCCAAGGAATAGTAAAACACTTATTGGAGAGTAACAAACTACACACCTTAAAATTGGATGAAAGAAATACATAATTTCTTTTAAAAAACTTCCTAGCCAACTCTATGTTTAGGGTTGAATATCTCAGCAGTGGTGCATCGCAGCAAAAAAAGATATATTTATGGACACCTTGTATAGCAACGCTGTATTCCCGCGCTTAGACAGTAATGTGAGCGCTTACGCTGATAGTCTGAAAATGGTTTATGAAATTAACACTTTGTTAGTCAAAGCCTACTGCAAAGACAGGCACTACCAAAGGATTTGATATTTTGTTTGTTTCCCCTGCCTTTCTCTAGCCATATCATTTTCATTTGAAATTCCGTAGTATAGAACTTACGGATCTTTTATATAATATTGCCAAATTATCAGCTTAAAAGCTTTGTATAATGCTTATGTATATGTCAAATTCTTATCTTTACTTAAAATAAAATATACATCAGAAATGCATGTAGATCCTAATTATGTACTACATGAGTCAAAATATTAACGGAACTGTTGAAAATTATAGCCATTTTGATTTAAATACAATCTAACTCGACGTTTCATATTTTCAAAAACCCATATAAGCGGCTCACGCGTAATCCAAGTACATTCTTCTTGAGTTTTTACTTGTAATTCTTCAATAGCGTGGGCAGGTCCTTTATAAACTGTATTTATTAAATGAAGAAACAAAAAATAATCTAATGGTGTTAAATCAAGTGACCGAGGTGGATACGAATTTTCTGTTCTAGCACTAATTAAACGATTGTGATAAAATTACCTTAAGTAATCGAGAGTAATTTGTGCCGTATGTGCTCTTGCACCATCTTGTTGGGAATGGCTTCGGATTAATTCATCATCGTGGAGCTGATTGATAAGTGTTTCTAAAATATTTCGATATCCTTCGGCTGTTACCGATTCATCGAAAGCAATAGGCGAAACAGCTACCTACTTTTCAAGCATGTAGTTGTGTCTCTCTAAAATAATGAGGATTATCAGCACTCCATATTCTCATTTTTTGTAAATTTATATAACCAGATAGATGAAACCATGCTTCATCTGTAAAGATGTTAAATCTAAAGTGTCATCGTCCATTCTATTGATAAACCAATTGCAATATGTTGCCCTGCTTTCATAATCTGGAGGCAATAGTTCATGGAAACTTATTTTGTACGAATATAATCCCAAATCAATGTTATTAATTCTTTGGCAAGTGCAATATGACATATTGGCTTGCTGAGACAGTCTCCGCAGAGATAAATCAGGGTCCTTTGTTGTATATCTGCGACAACATCTTGGGTACGTATTGTAGGTCTGCCACTACCTTTTTCTCGTTGAGCGCTTCCAGTATCTCGACATGTATTTACTAGATAACGTATATAATAAAATACGGCTTCATCGATTTGTACGTCTGGAAATTTCAAACGAAATTCTTGTAGACATGGTTGACTTCTATACTTCCATTCACCATTTCCAATATATGTATGCATTGCGAAAGTGTTACTCAATTTACAAAACGTACACTTGTTGAAATTGGTATTGCTCACCTACGAATCTTAGCTAATAACGTTTCAGCTGCACGATTGGTAACTTTCACAAGGTAACATTTTCCTGAACCACGTTCAATACCACCG
>SMLS01073214.1:0-22846 GCA_004785975.1 Popillia japonica | reverse complement strand
GTTGCTTCAGTTGCATTATAATATAGCTATTTAACAACATCCTAAGTACGAAACATAAATTTAGTAATTGGAAAGAGATGAAGTGTAAAATTTTACAACAGCAAAACTATTAAAAAAGAAAACATTATTTTGAACTTGGTCATACTAGAATCTCACATAGAATCTTCTTCTGTTCCTTTTTCACTCTAATGTCTAATTTCTTTAACCACTGTTCCATTAATATCATAGTCATCTAGGAATTCCTATTCGATTGAAATTCTGTAGGTTTTGTTTGCACACCATTCAAACACCTCGGATTCTTATATTTGCCTATCATAAGTGGGAGAAGTTTGTCTGATCCGTCTGCATTGGTGGCAAGAAGTATTGATACACGAATTTTACTTTTCTTCCCTCCATCGCATGAGTCATCCAATTCAGCTAATATTTTGCTGGCAAGAAGATTGTAGAATAGGCCAGTCTCATTACAGTTGTAGATGTTTTGAGACTGATAATCCCTTATGATTTCTGGTAGACCCTCTTCTTTCCAGCGCACCGTGACGTCATTCACAGCTTTTGACTCACCACAAATTGTTTTCACCGTGATTCCATGGCAGTCTTTAAAACCTTGCAACCATCCTGATGAAGCCTTGAAATCAACGGTGATGTTCATAATTTTAGCTAAATCTATCGCTTTTGCTTTCAGCATGTCACCACTGATTGGTAGAGCTGCAGCCCGTTTCTGCTGGAACCATGTGAATAGTGCAATTTCCAAATCAGCATATCTCCCTTCTTGTTGACGGCAGTTTTTTTTGATTTTGCACCCAATTTAGAAAACTCACCCACACACAACTCAAATAGCATTTTTTTTTGTTGATGACTGTACACGGCATGCTATAAGAAATTCCTAAATTTGAAGCAATTTCGATTTTTGTTTTATGTGTATTAAGTTTCACCTTCCGTATGAATTTTACTTTTTGCTCTACTGTATAACTTTCTCTTTTTCTATTCTCTATGGCTGATTAACCCTTTCGTGCATGAATGTCACTGTACAGTTATTTTCACATGTAAGTTAGATCGTCTAGAACAATCGAAGTCTTAAGTCAGCGCGAGCTGCCTACGTATCCGGTCGCTGATAAAGGGACTGCATCAACATTTTTTATAGTATATAAACTTTGTAATTAATATTGTAATTTAGTCTTAGTATATTACTCGTCGTAACGTGTAAATTAAGATTCAACTGTATACTATGTAACCCCGAGACTCAAACCAATAAAACATTTTGTTTTAAATACTACCACCGTAGTGTTCATAATTGGCGCAGTCAGTAGGATTTGGCCACCGCCGTTGGAGGATTAAAAACGCCAAAAACGCGAGGGTGAATTCCTATTCTTTGGACCAAGTCGAGGAGCTTACCCAGTATACCGGTCGGAGGATCAACATTTTCAAAGACCCAACGTCGTGAAGGAGGAATCCAAAAGCGTTCCAAATCACGCAGAGGACCAACACGACTTCATAGAATAAGGATCAGGTCGGAGGATCAAAATTTCTAAGAAGAAACAAGAAACAAGAAAGAAGGAACAAGAAAGAAAAAGCACAAAATTCAAGAAAGAAAGAATGAAAACAATCGTTTTATTATTGTAAGCACAAACAATTTATTTTATGTCAAGCAAAAATTTGAATAACGAAATCGAAGACTTAGCTGAACAAATTACGAATTTAAAAATCATGACGCAACCGGCATACCAACATCCGTACACGCGAGCATAAATTACCCAAGCTGAAATTACCACCATACCTATTTTTAATGGTGATCCGAATACATTACCAATTTTTATCGAAGCATGCAACGACCTCATTAAAACATACGGAGATCGAATTAATCCTAATAATTCATTAAATACCTACCTTGTCCGAATTATAAAATCAAGACAAGCGGGGGAGCCCTTATCGTTAATTGGGTCGCGAAAATTGAAAACTTGGGCGGATATCAACGCATTACTAGAACTAAGCTTTTTTGATCAAAGATCAGAAGACTGTTTGTTGAATGATTTAATGGTGCAAGATATAGGTAAAAATGAAAATCCTTATAGTTTTGGCCAACGAATCAAAGATATGCTAAATATATTATTAACCAAAATGGAACTAGATACCCGTGAAGAGTTGATACCCTTAAAAACATCAATGTATAAAAATACGGCTTTACAAACTTACAAACGCGGATTAATGCATTGTGGAAGAATCGGAGAATTAATTTATATTAAAAACATTGGAAGAAGCAATGTCAGAAGTATTGGAACATCAGAACTGGCAATACAGATGCGGGTTGTCAACAGCGCCGCAAGCTCACTACAAGAGTTCGCCGCAGATAACACCAGGCAGTATGAAGCATGCAGCTTTTAACCAAACCCCTACACGAAATCCATTACCAATAAAACCAAATTTTCCATCAACAAGCCAAGGTCAACCAAATCAATTCCAAAATTGATATCGTCCACCTGCAATTGACACCAATCCATTCCGTAGCAATATGCCACGTCCAGCCTATTTACAACACCAAAGACAACCACAACCACATGTTAAACCCAGCTCACTTAAATTCGCAAAAACACCAGTACAACAATTAGAGAAACGCCAACCATGACAACAGCCGATGGATATCGAGCCTCGCCACTGGAAGAAACACCACCAGTGAATTTAACCATCTACAATCAGTCCGTTTACCGTACATTGAAATTCCCGAAATTAACGCTAAATTCCTAGTCGATACCGGGACCTCAGTATCCTCAGTATCCACAGAACTCGCACAAAATCATTTCCCAGAATATATCCCTTACTCACTTTTTTCTGTAACAACAATGCACGGCGCAACATATCATGATTATATCCTTGAAATACCATCCCTTTACACCTTTAATGCCTATGGACAAATTCATAAATTCAACATAATGAATTTTTCCAAGAAATACGACGGAATTTTGGGCTTAAAAATAATGAAACAAATGGAAGCAGTAATCGATTTTAACAACAAGATTTTGAAAACCAAGTTTACGGAAATACCACTACATTTCGATGATCCTAGTATAAAATTAGGACCCAGAGAAAGACGAATAGTAAAATTACCAGCGGATCGAAATCTGCAAGAAGTCTACATCGCTCACCAAGCAATAGCCCCAGGAGTGGAAATACCAGAGAATCTGACAACCACGCAACACTATAAAGCAATTACAGAAGTGGCAAATTTGAACAACTATCCAGTCGAATTGAGAGTTCAGTCGCCAATCAAAACAGAACCTTATGCAGCCACAAAAGAAAACCATCATTCTACAAGACTAACTCCGAAACAAATCGAGAAAATAGAAAGGCAAAACGTTGAGAAGAAACTTCGTTTAGAACACTTAAACGAAAAAGAAAGAATAATGATCAAGAAACTGTGTTTAGAATATAAGGATATCTGTCACGACGAAAGATTACCATTAACTTTCACCTCCACAATCAAACACCAAATTCGTTTAAAGGAAGATGTTCCAAGTTATCAGAAACCTTATCGCAAGTCACCAATACAAAAAGCGGAAATAAACAGACAAGTGAAGAAAATGTTGGAACAAAATATAATACAGGAGAGCGCAAATCCATGGTTGGCACCAGTAGCCATAGTACCGAAGAAGATGGATGCAAGCGGCATTAGAAAATTTCGAATGGTAATTGATTACAGGAAGCTCAACGAGAAAATTTTTGGATTCAATTTTCGACCAATCAAAATTAATTCTTTTATGTCACATGTATCAGGATATCCAATCAACATTTGATTATACTGATAACTACCCCGGAATGTTATCCCTAGCGATAACACCCCGGCTGTCACCTGACTTAATGTCATATCACTGCTTATGTAAAGCTTTTGACAGTTTCAAATTTAATTTTCGAAATGTCACGATTTGGAGAACTAAATAGTGAAAATATAGATAAATTGGAAACAAATTCAGCAACTTCTGCAAGCTCATTTAGTTTCTCAAATTGTACTTTCCATAATTGTTCTTTTAATAAATAAATGTTAACGTTAATTTAAAAAGCCAAAAATTTTCTGACCAAATATCTCACGGAGAGAGATAAATCCTCATAATTTTATTACTTTCCTCTAGCACGTTTCTTTAGGTAACATCCCTCCACCTACGGCGTCGGGATGTTACCAAGCAACGTGCTCTCGGAAAGTAATAAAATTATTTCGTGATTATCACTGTCCTAGGGATATTACTACTGAAAACAATCGACGAGTTTCCAATTCCTAATATCAACGATATATTAGACAAATTGGGACGAGCTAATTACTTCACCACACTAGACCTAGCTTCAGGATATCATCAAGTTGAAGTTGAAGAACAAGACCGTGAGAAAACAGCTTTCAGTACAGAAGATGGACATTACCAATTCTGTCGAATGCCATTTGGTTTGAAAAATGCACCAGCAACACTTCAACGTGTTATGAATAATGTTCTAAGAGGTTTAACCGAAGACACTTGTCATGTATATGACGTCATAATATATTCAGCATCACTGGAAGAGCATGAGCAAAAGCTAAAAAAAGTCTTTGAAAAATTAAGAAAAGCCAACATGAAAATTTCATTGGACAAATGTGAATTCCTCAGGAAAGAAGTAGGATATTTAGGACATCTAATTACACCAGAAGGAGTAAAACCAAACCCAGACAAGATCGAAGTGATTCAGAAATATCCGATTCCGAAGACTCAGAAGGAAATCAAAGCATTCCTTGGATTAATTGGTAATTATCGGAGATTTATCAAAGATTTTGCCAAAATCACTAACCCAATAACAAGATGCTTGAAGAAAGGAAGTAAAGTCGAACTAACAGAAGAGTATCAGAAGACGTTCCAATTATGCAAGAACATCTTATGTAACAAACCAGTCTTGAAATATGCAGATTTTACAAAACCCTTTATCATTACGACGGACGTTAGCAACGTAGCTATTGGAGCCATATTATCACAAGGACCAGTCGGTAGAGATCTTCCAGTCTGTTACGCTTCACAAACATTATCGGAAACAGAATCTACCTATTCCACAATTGAGAAAGAACTATTGGCCATAGTATGAGCATGTAAGAAATTTAGACCATATATTTTTGGAAGAAAATTCACTGTAGTTACAGATCATCGACCTCTAGTATGGTTACACACCTTGAAGGAACCAAATTCGAAACTACAAAGATGGAAGATTAAACTCAGCGAATTTGATTATACAGTCGTTTACAAGAAAGGGAAAATTAATAGAAACGCTGATGCACTATCTTGAGTAGAAATCCACTATCAAGAAGAACAAGCTTCTACAACACCGCCAATTACTAGCGAAGAACTTGAGGAAACATTCAATGCCTTAGGAATAACAGAAATTACAAGCGAAGACGTAGATCGAGTTTTGCAAACGCTAACGGAAGAATCAGATAATAGAGGTTTACAGATACAAACTAGTCTGATAAAGGGACTGTATCAACATTTTTTATAGTATGTAAACTCTGTAATTAATATTGTAATTTAGTCTTAGTATATTACTCGTCGTAACGTGTAAATTAAGATTTAACTGTATACTGTGTAACCCCGAGACTCAAACCAATAAAAAATGTTGTTTTAAATACTACTAGTAGTGTTTATAACTTGTAAGCAAACCTAAAAATGTCACATTGCATAATGACCACTGAAATGGACATTAAAATTTTTTATAAAAAAAAAGTAATAATAACGTTGATTAAATGTTTCTATTACTTTGAAGTCAATTTCTGTCTCCATAATCAGTCACGTATTTTTTCTTCATACCTATACATATTTACATATACTGATTCTGTACTTATTGTTAGTCATGCATAAAATGGTTAAAAACAATGAATGACAAAACCGCTGTTTAACAGTAAACAGATGATATCGAAAATCTATCTTTACTTTTCGATTGTTTAAAATACATAAATGCTCCGATTGAAAAGAAGTGTGTCGGCAAACGTGTTTATCCATTGTTTTCGCGACGAGAGCCGCCCGCTCAGTTTGCGTTTTTTGTCGACGGATATATAAGAAAGCCGAAGATGTCCGATGCATATAACGCGCTCTATGGAAACTATTATTGATATGAATCCAGCAGCACGGGGAGACATTACTTTACAAACAGAGTGTACATACGTAAAGTTCGGCATGTTGTCGCGAATGCGTTGTGCTGCAACAGGGATGGGATCTCGCAGATCTTTGGCATTTTCAATATCGGGACGGCAATCATACACTAAATTTTTCATGAACCCCACAGAAAAAAGTCTAATCGATTTAATCTGGACTACGAGCCGGCCACGGACTTCCATGTGAAATCCAATGTTGCAAAGTCTGTTTAAAAACAATTGAAAACAATTTTAAGTAAATTTCTGGTAGGCCATAGTGTTTCACATACATTTTAATGTAATAAACAGTAGGTATGTCACTATTCTGTATTTATATTATTGGGAGCGTAAGCTGTTTATTATTCATGTATGCAGTTCAATTCTTACTACACGTTTCAACCAGTATTTAAGTATTTTCAGATATGACAGGGACAATTGTAAAATGAAAAATAAATCGTCGATTGAAATCAATCGAAGTCTAAAATTAGGCAAAGAAATCAGAAAGATTATTTCCGTTTATTTGTGAATAATAGCGGCAAGGCGAGTTGAAGCGACGTGAAAATGAAAAAGAACTAACTGAAAATTGTATAGTTTTACGGTTCGATGAATTTAAAGTACTTCATTATCAACCCCTATATTTACGTTTTTAGTTTCGGAGAAGACACGATTCCAATGGTTGTGACCGTTTATTTACATATTATTTCCGAAGCTAATACAAACTTGTTTTACGTTTTTCCTAATTTTCTTCAACGGAAATTAACTGGAAAATTTAAAATGATTGCACAATGAGAGGAGGTGGGTTTAAACTGCCTGGCTCTAATTTTTGTTGTGAGAGCTTACATACATGTGATGGCTGAATAAATTTTAACCGATTAGCTGCAAATTTCACATCATGTTACTATGTTTGAAATTAAAAACATATGAGTTCTGGGTATATTTTAATTGTAAAAATAGAAGCTAGTGCGAAGGTAATTCTAGCTACATAATTACATAAAATACATTGCGTTCAGATCTGTACATAGAATTTGTCACGGAAGTCCTAATTAATGACACGTAATTGCCTGATATTTTAATGATAATTTTAATCTGCGTGTAATGTCCCAATTATAAACCACAATTTTATAATCAATATGTTGTGTATATTTTAGGGAATTTAAATGTTAATATATAAGTGGAATATGGGAAATATACTTGTAACTGTGTGTAACAATGCAGTTGATTAATACCGTAAATAAGGTATTAGGTGAGGCTGCAAAAGTTTCAAATAGAAAAATGTGCCATATAAAGGCTTTAAACTTTCGCATGGTTAAATATCACAAGTATTCTGCGGTCAATGATTTCACTTTTTAAAAAACCTGAAATATAAGTACAAATTTCTTGTCTTTATTATGCCCCTGATCAGCGTAAATAAATACTGCACTTTGAGGACGAAAGTTTAAGAATTAGAGTACGGAATGTTGCGTACAGCTCAACGGAAACATTGTAAGAGTGGTGCGAAGTGCTGCGCAGGGTCTGTACGAAATCATTTCCTGCTTCTGGCATATGTGCGACATTTCAGAAAGCACACAAACATGCAAACAAAAACATAAACACTTTCGGAAGATCCGATGAGAAAGAGATAAGTACCTAACATCGTCTTAACTTTTGACAAGATTGTGCGCGATATCGTCGAGTGGTGGGTCATCAAAGACTACATTGGAAATGACCAACAGCACATGATACAACGTGACGAAGATTCAGAAGATTAGACAAAACCTTGTTCCGTTAGACCCTTGACAATGTGAAAGTCGATAGAAGGCGACAAAGTTGAACTAAGAAGCTTCGGCTCTTACAATAACTGATGGAAAGGACTTAGTCGTGAAGTGCACCGAAACGCCAGAGAGAATTGTGGATGCCACAATAACTGTTATGCGTGGTGCCTGTGTTACCTCTGTGGGCGGAGAAGACAACTTCCCGACAATAGGCGGTATTTGGATGCCTGCAGCGTAGATGGAGCGAACAAGAATGAAATGAGGAGATTCGAACGCGGCAGAACTAGATTTTGACGAAATTTTTAGAATTGAGCTAAGGCAAGACAGAAATAAGAAGTAAGTAATTAATTAGGAACATGGTGCACGGTATACATATGTGTACGACACTTCATTTAAATTTGTGAAGTAAATTACATTTTCGAAACACTCATTATATCAAAGCATTTAAGAAAATAAGAGAAAAGGAACTATAACACGAACGCCAATGTCACAAAATATCAAGAAAATTAATTCAGTGTATCAAATGTGTATGTAGGTAACTTCACTCATTAAAATGGTAAGTAGTATAGATACATTTTTCGGGAAGACAATTTCTTTACTACGACAATCATTTTGAATCTCACTTTACATGATGAACTTAAGGCGATTCGCATTACATTTTCCAGAACTTTTTAAATTCTGATTGACTTAAAATAAAGTGGTGTTTTTAGTGTGCAAAATGCTTCGAAACCTCATTCAGTTTGATATAGGTATTTCCTAGCTTCAACTTCACAATTTGGGCGCGACATCTTGGTTTACCTATAAAAGTAAACAGTAAATAACGTAGCGACATGCATGTGAGTATGTAGATTTCATTACGTTCTTAAATTTGGTATATTTGCATGATTCTATATGCAGGTACTTGCGGGAAAACATGTTTGTGATTGCCACTTCGTAACGTTACATATTTGGTTGACTCTCCTGGTTGTTGTTTTGAAGCCGATATTAAATTCGTACGCATTTTGTTGTATACTTTTATCAAATAATGTTAAACGTTTAAAATTATTTAACTACAAAAGATTTTTGTTTTTCCTTTCAATTTCCTAAAAAGATAAATAATAAATGTTCTCACCGAAATCATGTGTAGGAGGTAGCTACGACGCTACGGTTGATATTCCATATCTAACCTATTTATTGCTCGGAATTAAAAATAAATCTGTGCAAATCGGTGTAAAATTAAGTACATAATAACTATTGTTATTTGTCAAAATAAACTACACTGAGAAAACTGTGACAGCAAAACATTTTATTTAGAAATTTATACTTATGAATAGTATAAATTGTATTAAAATTACGAACACTGTGTTTAATGGCCAACAACAATTTTGTTGCTAAAATCTTAAAACAAAATGTTTTAAGATTAAAACAAAAGGTTTGCTACATTTGATGAAATTTTTAAATAAAAATTATTTACAACATCTAGCAAAACTAGTTCATTGGTTTTTAAAAGTATTTATATTGGTTTTTAAATAAAGGTAGTTTCAATTTATGCACGTTGAAACACTAATGAAATGAGAGAGAGAAGGTTTAAGGCGCTCGTACGTAAAAAGAATGAGATGCAGTATGACGCGGTCTTTGTATTTGTGAAAAGGTTTTGTAAATCTGTTACTACAAATTATTGCTAATTGTAGTACAAGCAATTTACTTAAAGTTACTATAAAATATAGTAAATTGAAGTATAATAGGTACTTAATTTCCAGGAATAAATTTATTGTTAAATTTAGTATGCTATGTTGCTGTCCTATATATAGCAATAAATTATACTAAAATGCAGTATATTTATACTTATAAATACTATAAATTTTTCTCCGTGTAGTTACAAATTCCGGTAGAAGAATATTTCTTCCACAAAAGGGTCGGACAATTTGACTAAAATGTCGTAACAACGCCTAATTAGCTTGCCTACATCTACATAGAGTTTAACCTGGTTAGACAACAAGAAAATATTAGAGTAGTTAGTACTACAGTGGGAACAACAAAGATTGAAGCGTGCTGCTTCTATATTTGTTTCTAATTTTATCAAAACTATCTTCTAATTAGAGCTCTACCCATAATGCGATGAATTTGCTGTTACGTAGTGTATTAGTCTGTCATTTTGTCTGCTTATATTTATGTTATAGGTTATGTTCAGTATTCCTGTATAGTTCGTTTCACCATATTACGTGTCTTTATAAGCTTCGATCTTTCTTACTCGCTTTGTATTTTAAAATTGTATCTATCTAGAGGTTGACACAAAGTGCGGATGTACAAGAGACAATAAACAACAAACAGAAAACAGTACGCATGCAACTCTAATATAAACATTTTTATGAAGAAGTGCCTTTCACGTTTAAGCATACGATACCGTAGCTTACACGTCTACTTACCGTGAGTTTTTGAGATCCCTCGTCCACATTTCACCCCTGAAGAAGCTAGTTACATTCGTGGAAAACGGTTGAGTGAATAAATCCATTATTTATTTGTTTGAGGAGCGGTGAATGATTTTCACTAGGCGAAATCATTGCATTACCTTTTTCAATAGAGCACGTATTTTTTGTCAGCATGTTACTTATAGCTACCAGCAACTTAACGATGATATTACTCTCGCCATATATGTAGAACATATTCGTGAGTAGCTTCATATTACCGGTTGATATTTTGTTTTTAGGTAAACAAACAAATAAAACTCGAAATATTTTATCAATAAGAACATTTATTTAAACATCCTGTTATAATTTTATTGCACAAGTAACACATTGACTTATTAGTGTACAATATGTATAATATAAGAAGAAAACTGATGAACGGATCACGACCCATCTCCAGCCCTAAAATGGGTCGTAAACGTCATAATTGGACAGGATTTACTAGTTTAACCAAATCACATTTTTATACATTTATATACTGCTTATGTTGATGTTATTAGGTCTTCAATTGAGCCATCGTTCCTGAAACTATACATATTAAATTATATGTGATGATACTCTGTGAATTTATTAATTTAGAACTAACTTATATTATAATTCCAGATATTTTTTCTGGTTTGGCAGTCAATAAAACACACTTAAATTAAAGATTCAATTCAATTTGAATTGTATCTTTTGTTTATTTTTGTCCTGTTTTGGGTTGTACCTGTTTGGACAATAAAGTTATGCTATTATATTATATATTATATTAAAAATCCAGAATCTGAATAAAGTATGTATTCATAATAATAGTTTTTCAGTTGACGAAATTTCTGAAATTAAATGAGTACTTATAGGACATCAAAAATATATACAGTGCTGCGAATAATTATAAGTTGTTAGGTATACTGTCTCCCTATTATAGCAAAGGTAAACTTAAAGAGGAATATTTATGGATAGATATTTGTAGATTCGTTTCTAAGAATTATTTGTATGCAGGTGGGCATGTAAACTACAATAACAACTACACACAACACTGTTTCGTCATTTTTTTGGAATAGTTTGTGAAAAAGTATAGGTTATGCGTTGTTTGTTGTATAATATGCTGTTTGAATTCAGGGATTACACAATAACACATTGGCTTCGATGAGATTGATTCATTTATACTATAACTATATAAAGTTGTTGATTTTGATTATGCCACGTGGAAAGGAATTGTCTGTTCGTGCGAGGCAGCGTGTAATCGACTTAAGAGATTGTGGAATGTCACAAATTAAAATTGGCCGCAGACTAAATCGTTCACAAAATTACGTGGGTACGTTTCTACAAAAAGGCATTGAAAACTAGTCAAAAAAACGACCATCAAAACGACCATCCGAATTCTCTGATAAAAACAAGCAGGCAGTTTTGCGAGAAATTTCATTAACAGGAGCTTTTGTTCTGCAAATAGTTAGAAGAATAAACGTAAAATATGACCCTAGTCTTGAAGGAAAGTATTACAGCTGGGGGTCGCCACAAATATGTACGTCAAAATGTAAAAAAAACCATAACAAAAGCGTCACATTAAAGATAAACTCAATCTTTGCAAACAAGAATGTTGCCGAGATCTGTTTGGCCGCGAAATTGTCAGTGACGAGAAGAAATTCAATTTAGATAGGTCTAATGGTTTCAATTACTACTGGCACGATCTAAGAAAGTAGAGAAAAGTTTTGCCTCGTCGTGTTTTGAGGGGTGGTGTGTTATGGTATGAATGGCATTTAAGAAAGGTGCCAAAAGTGAGACAGTTTTAGTGGATGAGCGAATGAATTCCCTAAAATATCAAGATATTTTAGAAGAACATCTAACTTTTTATCACCATAGCCGCTGACAAAGATATCATATAGTAACAAGATAACGCACCCGTACCTACTGGGGCTTCAACAAAACATTTTTTGAGGACCATGAGATTAAACTTTGGAAATAGCCCGCATTAAGCCCTGATTGGAATCTTACCGAGAATCTTTGGATAATACTATCTGGATATTATGCCACCGCACGCTACCAGAAATTCAAACCAAGGCAGAATTAAAACGTCGAAAGATGATGTGTTGAATAAATTAATTGAAAGTGTACTAGGCTGGCTAGTGGAAGTTATTATAAATAACTTATTCACAACTGTAATATTCCAGAATATTCCAGTTGAACTAAAGCATATTTATTAATTAATTTGATTTTCTTTTCTATAGAGACTATATAGAGGCGTCTTTTACGATGTCAGTACACAACAGATACAGCATCGATTACACATTTATAATCAATTTTTTGCCAAAAACTCCTACTGTGTGAATTTTAACGTATGATAAGAAGTGAAAATTTTGAATAAGATCTCTTGCTTATCGCTTGCTGTAGTAGATACATAATCGTAAAATGCTTTGACTCATATCGGGTTAGTGTTACAGTTGAGGTTTTGTAAGGTAATACATATTTAAATTAGACATATATTTATTTTTTATGATATTTAATATCTTTCCGTCATACTTTACTTTTTAAGCTATTTGCCTGTTAAATCTAGAGTTTCATTGTTTAACAAGTAAATTAAGCTTGCGAAAGTAAATACAGTGTTCAAACAAAATTTCGCAAAAAATATTATTTAGAGAAATTAACAAAGACATATTTAATTTCGTAGAAGTTTCGAAGAAAAATATGAAACCGTATCTCAGAAAGAACTTATAATTATACAAGACATCTGAATAAATTTTTTGTATTCCGTTATTTTTTAGTCCCATGCTGCTAGCTGATTGCTATACGCTTGCTATGTTTTCTTAATTTAAAAATATGTCCTGAATTATAAACGTAGCTGTGTGGACCTTGGTTACCGAGGGTTCTTCTAGAGACAGAGTAAAGTGTAGGCGTTAATTTAGTGTATTTTGATCTTGTAGAGCCTAAATTTTTACCTTTGAATGCATCGGTATAGGTTGGAGACGCCTGTGTAATCGCACGAAATATCGTTATCATTACCGCACAGCTGCAAATACATTGGTGGAATACCTGGTGAATCGCTGGATCTTTTTCCATAACTGTAAATACAGGAAAGAGTGCGTAATAAATTAGCTATCTCTTAGTTAGTAATTGCTTGCATTAGTAAACATTTTTATTATTTTCGTTAAAATAATTTATATGTATATTAAGGACATATAAGTATATATATTAAGGATATATAGTATATATATTAAGTATAGTATATATAGTATATATATTAAGGATATATGTATAAGTACGGATATATTTTAAGTATTTTAGTATTATTTCTTTTTAACAAATTAAGTTCATAGCCAAAAATAAACGAAATACAATTACTTAAGGAATGGGATTTTACTGTATCTATGGGAAACATCGCTGGATTGCGAAGCTTTTGCACGAGAATGGGTTTGAGAGTGAGAGACCAAATGAAATTTGATATAAAAATTGAAAAAATTCTAAAAATGTAAAAACTGACAATGCTGTTTGAATTAAAGGAGGCAGATTTGGCTACTGAATACGGTTTTTCTTTACAAGTAATGGCTTAGATGGAAATGGAAGCCAATTGTAATTGTAATTGTTATCACTTATTTTATGGACAGATGAGATACATTTTATATTTACATTTTTACATTTTTAGAAACTGGTCTAAAAATGCAAAAAGAGCTCCCCGGAATTGAAAACATCATATCCGTTTAGGATGGAGCACCCCCACACATTTTCCGATCAGTCAACGAATTGTAAATCATCGTTTTTCAAAAATGTATAGAGCAGTCATTTCGCAAATTGATGATCACCAAGATCAGCGGATCTTAAGCCAGCGGATTACTGGATGTGGGATTACTTAGAAAGTTTAGTGGACGACGACACTACAAAAATTAAAAGACAATATTAGGGAAGAAATTGGTGTAATTTAACCAGAAATGTTACGGAATGCTTGTAAAATTTGGACGAATGGTTGGTAACCTTACAACAACAAAATGGAGGTCGTATTGAGTAATTGCCGTAACTGGTTTTGAACATAGTAAAGCTCTTAGATTACCTTGCATTACACGTATAGCACACTTTGGACAACAAATATTCTTTTCAGTTACATAGCATATAGCTCCATGAATTAATTTATCCAAATCTCTGTAATTTATGCAAATAAAAAACCCGCAAGACGTGGGACATACATATCCATGTTACGTCTACGTGTAGTGCATAGCTCTCCTCATTATAAGATAACTATTATAGCAGTATTATCATGACTCGGAGATCTGGCAGAAAAAATAGTTATTCTGTCATCTAATTGTTGCTCCAAAAATGTCATTGTTTTTCAATATATGTGTGTAAATGTATTAACAAAAAAATCCTTCTGTAAGTTTGTTATTATCCGTATCTGTAGGTATTTCTCCTTGAAGCTGCTAGCCATGCGTCTATTTTTCGTGGGTTTAATGAAGTTTCGGTCTGAGGATAACATAATCATGTCTGGGCCTATCTATAGCAAGTTTGTAATCGAACTGTCCACTGAAGTCTGCCTAGTAGTCTAATTTGATAACAAACCGTTCCAGGTACAGAGAAACAAAATATGTCTATTTTTTTTGTGCTCTAGAGCTTCCTTTTGAAGATCTTTCAGTAAAAATATTTTTATGTCAGAAGAGTACCTAACAAGGAATGGTTCCCGGGTGTCAAATTTCAGATCTTAATGAAACTTGGTAGGTAAATTTTTGTTTGTACTGAAATTCACTCTGAGAGGGTGAAACATCCCTTCTAAAATTCACAGATCGCCAGTCTTTCCGATTTAATTCTCGAACGGAGATAGATAGAACAAAAATTTAAATGCGAAAGTTGTACCTACTCGAAAGGTCTTTCAGTACACGTGAATTAGGTATATACAGGGCGTTGCATTTAAGCGCCACCGTCTTATGCTAAGGCTGGTTATAGTAATATGGAATGAAAATTAACGCAAGTTGTTCATCATTAACATCCTTTATTGATTTTCAACCATATTCAATTATACAGAGTGTTTAAAATGTGTACATTACGTCATTTCTCATGCTACTTAAAGAAAAAGCAAATATATATGTTGCATACATACATGCGTCCTATATTAAGAAAGACGATCATTTACTAGTAAAAATTCATCAGTTAGTATGTTCTAATGTTCGTAATTCATACAAATATAAACACAGGATTACACATGATAACAAATCTTTTGCTTTAATAATAATGAATAAAGGATTTGTTGAAATGCGCATTTAAATTATACGTTTATGAGTTGGTATGGTAATGAAAGTCGTCAAAAAAATTCTTAAAGCATAAAAAGCTTTCGCAAATGCAAATTAGCATCACAATTTCAGATAAGAACCAAGTCAGAAAATCGTTGTATAAATCCCTTCCATATTCGAAATCCATAGTCGTCGGGTGATTTTTCTTTGGTATTGTACCTACTTCAGTACTTCAACATTTTTGTTGGATGGAACTTGCTTCTTCAAAGACTCAGGACAGTGACCTGTCCATGAGTCTAAAAGTATAAGACTCTTTGGGCCAGTGCTTGATAAGAAAGTAGTAGTAGAGGTTAGTTTATTTGAAGATGAATCGGAATAACAACGTTTGCTGGTCGAAATAGGGTTTGTTCTACTTGGAGCCCAAACTTGCCACCAGGTTCTTTTAGTACCATTATTAGTAGAGACATAATGGAATGTATCTCCAAGTTGAAACCGCTTCCATCTGCATTATATACATGCTCGGCACCATAACTCTGGATTATTGGTTTAACTTCATTAATGAAATCAGTAGTAATCTTTTCTACTTGCAGGTTATCTGATCCATATGAGCGACGAACAAATTTAGTGATTTTGCGCGAAACAATTCTATGTTCTTTTGAAATTCAGTATCCACTTTTTTGAAACTTTGAAGTTTTCTAGTTTAATATCTTCGTTAGCCTCTAATGCACATTTTCGTATATTTATAGCACGAATGATATATTGGTGTTAATTTTTCCCTCTGCGTTCTAAACCTATTTTACACCGTCTCTAGGGAGAGTCGCTTCTTTTCCCAATTCTCCAATAATTTAGAGCATTCTCTTTATGTTCCATTTCTAAAATGTCGCCTTCTTCTGATCTACAAGATCGCGATTTCTCCTGCAAATACTCTTCTAGATCTTCCTGATAAATTGGATATTCGCTATCGAACAATACTATGGAGTACGGTTTAAACGGTTGAAGAAATTCCAAAGTTGTACATAAATATAGTACACCCGTGCGTAGGATAAAGTACACGTTCTCATGTTAATATCACCTTGAAAACACTCTGTATAATTGAATATGCTTCAAAATCAATAAAGGCTGTTAATGATGAACAACTTACGTTAATTTTCATGCCATATTACTATAACCAGTCTTAACATAAAACGGTGGCGCTTAAATGTACCCTATATACCCTATTTACGTGTACTGAAAGACCTTTCGACTAGGTACAACTTTTACATTTAAATATTTGTTCTATCTATTTCCGTTCAAGAATTAAATCAAGAAGACTGGAAATCTGCGAATTTTCGAAGGGGTGTTTCACCTTTTCAAAGTGAATTTCAGCACAAATAATTTTTTTTATTTTCAAGTCTCAACATACTCTATTTACCTACCAAGTTTCATTAAGATCTGAATTTGACACCCAGGAACCTTTATAATATAATATTTTCATAGATGCTGTACCTCATTTGAAGATAGCGTAGCGATCTGACGTCAAACTAAATAAAAAGCATAAGTACCTTGTTTGTAAAATCTATTAATTATAAACCTATTTCGTGTTTACGCAACGCTACTTACCGTGATCCCAAGTAAAATACGTCGCTTCTGTGTTGTTTTTGTCTGGTGGATGCGCCAGTTCCATCTCTGGACCTTCCATATCTCATTCCAAGTAGGAAATCTGTAATAAAAGCAATCATTTAGGTGCAACAATTCTTAAGGAGCTCATTTTCGAAAGTGCTGGTTTAATATATTGCAGCTAAATAAGGCTATGCAACGTACACTCACCTGAAAGAAGTTGTAGAACGATTTACATAGCGATTATATGTAAATCGTTCTACAACTTCTTTCAGGTGACTGTACGTTTAATGTAAATAATACTCTTGCAAAGGTTAGTTTTACTTTTACATAAACTTATGAAGTATATGGAGAATAATATAGGTCCAAACTTGATATGTAAGTATGTATGTTTGTCGTAGTATATTTTTCTGTGCAATGTGTTTCTGTAAAATTAAACGTGCGGCAGTAACTAAATATTACAGGAGCGCAAATACAACTTTAATTACAAGATAATACGGCTGCGGATAGCGAATTCTTGAGAAGGTACGTCAATTATTTAACTTAATACTTGTCCTGACCTTATGATTTTAGTTTCGCAAACTAGTATAAGCAGAATGGATTGTAAGACCGGAGCGATGGGATGTATTACAGCTGAGATAGGTGAACCAGTGATAAATAATGAAGTTAAATCTTCTATCATCTGTATTTCTGTGAAATAAACATGTTACATCTTGAAATACGAATAAGCAATTAAGGAAGTGTGTCTAATCTAAAGTGTATCTGTTATGATTTTTGTGTTTTCATATTCTTTTCTGGAGATTTTGTTTTGTAGGTTGGGAATAAAGGACAACAATACTATAATAAACATTATTGGACCGTATAGTTTTTATGAGTTTAACTAATATATAGGCTGTCCGCGATATACGAAGCATGCATTTCAGGGATGATAGCTACAACGATTTAGAAACAAAAACATATTATACACCTTGGGTCTATCTGTAAGCGTAAACGAGAAAAAAAATTATTTCTCATGTCACAAACTTCGACGCATACTGTACAGCGGCAGCAGATCAGTGCAGGATTTAGCCGACGATTACAGGCGTGTGTTCTTGCAAATGGGCAACGCATTGAGCCTTTCCTGTAATACATTTTCTCCTGTCTCTCAAAAAGGTCCTTTTTAGGACCACCAATTGATCACAAATAAAAGAAAACAACTAAATTTTGTAGTAGCCTTTACGAAAGAGCTTAAAGCGCCCTAACATAATTGCATTATTATTACATTGCTTTCATTTAATGCGACTTTCCCTAAACTTAAATTTTCATTTACTGATCGAAAGCTGTTATGAAACACGCCCTTTTCACTCTAGCTTCAACACAACATCGGTTTTTTGTCATAACATTATTAAAAAAAAACGCAAAGATACCTCTTTGCTACTTATCGGATATTTTTAAAACGTATGGCCATTGACTTCGTACGATATAGTACGATACAATGGTCTAATGTAGGTCAGGGTCGTATAAACATGCGTTGCAGAGGTTGCAGATGTGCTTCTATTGAATATGTGTACAGTATGGTGTAAGAGAAATGACACCACGCTTCCATTTCAAAGTATTAAGTAATTTGTTTTCGTCGTTGTTTTCAGTTATTTTCAACTCTAAATTTTTGATATGGTTTTTTGGTTATTTAAGAAGCAATATGGATAAGTTTTCTTGTACAGTTTGATCAAATAAGGTGTTTTTGATATAATTTTTTTCTCGTTTACAGATAGTCCGATGGTGTATTAAATGTTTTTGTTTCTAAATCGTTATAGCTATCATCCCTTAACTACATGCTTTGTATATCGCGGACATCCTGTATAATACTAGAATCGCAACAACATTCTGTTGTTTTTAGAATACTTTTTGAGTTACAGAAATCTCGTATGGTTTCCTTGAATTATATATCGGTTTTGAATCATAAGATCAAATCATTTATAATTATTTTACCTCATGTCGTAATATGCAACTGTAATACATAACGTCATCGAATTATCTTTAAAGGTCATATATCTTTAGCCTGTAACTGCTATATGGCAATCAATCGATCAAAAATAATTCTAGAGAACTATGTACAAAGTTCATCAACCAGGAAAAAGGTAAAACAAGAATTCCGGATACTTTAATCCATAATAATATTACCCATGATTCTCCGAAATAGGCTGTATTTGATGATGAGCTGATAAAAATTATGACCACTTTTTCCAATAACTACATACACACATATACTACGTGCATGTATATTATATTATATAATATATTTTTTAGTATGCATGCATCATAAACCAATCAAAACACACCCATAAGTGTGCATAATCGGGGCTTTATCGCACGGCGTGCGTAAAGAGGTTGCTTGGTAACAGCCAATCCCAAGCGTTTAATAGTACAGTGAAATGTCGGGAAATGTCAAATGACATATAGGTACATGTCACTCGATAATATGTATTGGAATTATTGATTATTGATTTGAATTATTATTTGGACTTTGCAGGTATTAAACTTAATTCAGCTTTAGCAGCTAGTTTTTGAATTTCTGTCGACATTATTAATACAACAATGATGTTTAATAATTAAGTGAAATGTCAAATGACATAATATAGAGACACATATCACTCGATAAAATATATTGAAATTATTGATTTGATTTATTCTAGGTAAAATTATTGTTGCATTTATACTAAAAAATATCGTATGACACAGTGCATAATTAGCATCGATTATGCACTAGTGTCATAATATACTAATATTAGCTATAAAGTCAGCTAACTTTCCTCATCGATGGAAGTGCGCAAGCATTAGTCCTGTTTTCAAAAAAGTGTGAATATGTTGAATCCATATCAGTTGTAAATAATTTAAAAGTGTTTGAACAAGTGATTTATTTCTTGGTAATGATAAATATTTTCAATTTCCTCTCACCAACACGGCTTTCTTCCTGGTTGACCGAGTGTAACTAGCCTAGTTTCAATCACACAATATATTTCTCAGCATTTAGACAGGCATCGTCAGGTGGATGTCATTTACACTGATCTATCTGCTGCCTTTGATTCTATTGATCACGTACTTCTTTTATTCAAGCTTAGTGCACTTGGCATATGCGCAAATTATCCAAAATTAATCGTTTCCTATATCGGGAATCGACTTAACTATGTCCATTACAATGGATTTTATTCTAATGAGTTTGTTTGCACTTCAGGTGTTCCTCAGAGGTCCAATCTAGGCCCCTTTCTCTTTCTTCTGTATATTAATGATTGGCTTGATATGTTTGAATGCGCCTGTTTTGGGTTATGCTGATGACATAAAAAAATACACTGCTGTTTCTTCCGACAAGGATATTATCGATGTGCAGTGCAATCTTGACATTTTTGTTAACTGATGCTTCACAAATAAATTAAAGATGCATTTGTTGTGAGTAGTCTGGAGTACGCTTCTCCTGTTGGGTCACCTTACTATTAATGTTACCAGCTTTGTATTGATCGAGTGCAGCGCAAATTTCTTTCATTTAAGATTGATGGATCCTTCCCGCTTAGGGGTATAGATTATGAACAGATACTTAGAAGACACAGTTTTCAGTCTTTATCATCGCGGCGTGATGCGTATGATGCTCGTTTTATTTGCAAATTGGTATATGGGATGGTTGATACCTCATTTTTATTATTCCAACTTCAATTTTATGTTCCGCGTCAGTTATGCAGATTCAGTTTTTCTTTATCTATTCCTTGTTCTAGGACAAATGTGTTGTTTAATTTCCTTTTATACCGCATGGTTCGACTGTCTAATTTGAGGCAGGATGATAGTATTCTTTGATTTTGTAATTATCGCAATAATATATTGTATTTATTCAGGATCTGATGTTAATTTTGTCTTTTATTGCTTTTATTTGTCATTATCACTTATGTCGATATATCTTTATATCTTTATAGCACTTTTATTTTAGTTTAGTTACTGGAATTAATTACCATTACCATTCATTAGCGTTTCTTTTGTATTATGTGTGTATTGTATAATATTATAAATTTTTATATTATCCTGTCAATGGCTTCTGTTGGGTAATAAATACTATTATTATTAGTATGTCCTAAATGTACATTTTTTACTAAAACTGAAGTAGATTTCTATTAAGAGAATGAATTTGGAGATTTAAAAACGATGATATGTTACATGAGTTATATTGCAAGACTTCTTGTCTTGACCTATTATTTGTTGTTTTATATGATAAAGACGTAAACTATTTGAAACATAACGGTTATACCGCGGAATATACCTAAACAATTACGTTGTGACTTTGCGAGTTACTTCAGACGAATGAAGAAAATTCAGATGTGTCCGAAAGGAGATTTGTTATCGAATTTTTGAATTTGAAGTAAGCTTAAGGGAAATTTGGAGATCATGTCTAACTAAGTCCTAATTCCTAAGCTATAACACTTCTTCTTATTTTAAATCAGTAAAATTGGTGACGTACCCATAAGTAAACATAACCCATACAGGAAAAACAATGCAGTTGAAGAGAAAAAGGCGACAAACTATTTAATGACATATCTAAACGTATTGGAAAATAAAAAAAAAATCACATCACAATCACATGACAGGTTTTTGTTATGTAATCTTACCTTTTCCGAGCTTTTTATGTTGCGTGTAGGTCTCTTTATTTGCCATAATTGCAATAACAGCTGTTAGAAAGTAGGCAGCTAAAAGGATGATCTTTCTGACATGCATCTGTAACAAAAACGGATAACAAAAAATTTATTACTGGACTAATAATTATATTAAAATATATAATCACTTAAAACTACACCTTGTTTATACTTTAATATTTAAGTAGGTCGTCATTTAATGTTGTAAATGTAACATAAGTCATTGACGTAAAACATTTGTCTGCCTTGCTGTGATGTACAGATTAAGTAAGTGTAAGTCACAGGTGTAAGTGTGAGACCGTTTATAGACTGACCACTTAGTTGCATCTTCCTTCCTCTAAAATAAAACTACGATGTGTTTACTTGAATTCAGATTCTATATAGATTTGGTGGTATTCTATTTACGTAATGGCCAAATCTCAGAAATTGGCATGCGATGCGCGCAGAACATTTACAGATATTGTAATACATACATACTTATAAAAATCTGAAAAACATGGCTTTATTCAATAATCGCAATTTTGGGGAACTTTTCAATTTAAGTTCTATTTAATTTAATATGTTTCAATAAACGTTTTATATATTTCTTTCTTAAATTATCTTTATAGCTTTTAGTTGTAGTATCATTTAACATGTGAACGTTTATATTCGATGATCTGAAAAATAATGAGTAAACATGGTTAGTGATGGTGCAAGTGACATTAATTTTGAGAGACTATACATGTTCTAATTAAACCACTAAATAATGTCTGCGTATGATAATTGGCTTCAGTGAAATACTAGACATCGATGTCTTCATATGCTCGAAGACATACTGTGGGAATACGAGCATTTGATATGCTAATTTTTAATCATCTATATCTTATTTTAATAGGAAGTGATCTAGTTTGAATGTTGTTGTTTTCATAATTTAATTAACTTAGCATAAAGTAACGATGCGGTATAAATTTAGATTGGGAAGGAAAATTTGGAGAGGGTAGGTAATTGCTGTGAGGAGTTTAAATATCTCAGCGGTATGTTAAGAGAAAATGTTAAACATGTTCTAAAGTTATTATTGCTGTAGAATATGGGATTTTTTGTATAATTACAGTAA
>SMLS01073213.1:0-68955 GCA_004785975.1 Popillia japonica | reverse complement strand
GAATGGAAAGACAAGCTGAAGTATTTCTTATCCCAATTTCGTCAGGTAACTTATTTACTTCTTGTATAATTACGACTACTCACATATTTTCTATAATGTATTACGTGGGATGGTTAACTTAAAGGTTTACGTCGTACGTGTGTGCTTAATTTGAATGGAAAAGAATCCGTTAGATCTATATTATGTGCCGCACATCCAGCCTTATATTATGTGTGTTATAAAGGTTAACGGTATTTTAAACGTGTAAAAATAATCAACATACCTTGTTAAACTGTTTATCAATAACGTCGAACACAACAAATCTACGATACTATACGATTTGACATCTAGAAGTTGCAATGAATACGATTTTTAGGTTAGGATTTATTTAGCTGTTCAAATTCTCTCCTAGAAGTATTCTTTTTTAATTCTATAATTTTGTTTTTAGTCATATTTGAGTTATAAATCTTTATTGTGCAAATATAAGCCCATTTCTGGAAAATGCATGATAATATTCTTCAGTATCAGTATTTTTGCTTCATTTAAGTTTGCATTTAAAGTTATTGAAACGTTAAGCGGGTTTAAATGTCTTCTAATGTGACTTTAATTCACGTTAATGATGGTAGGTACTGTAAACAAGCGATTTCTTGTATTGAGTTCTTCTTCAGAAATCGGGATTTCAAGATTTGTAATAAGCAATATTAGTACCTAATTTTCATTTTCGTTTATACTGCACCTACCGTAGAACTAAATCTAAGTAATGTTTTAACGTTCCATAACTTAAAGCTTTGAAACGCTATTTTAAAGAATTCTATTATACGTGATTCACTCCATAATCGCAAAATATACAAGGCGTACCTGATGCTTCTAAATTTAGTTAGATTTGTCTGAAAAATATAAAAAAATTACCTTGAGAACAATCGGTGTGTTTCCGAACGAAAGATTGATCATATTTAGGAAAGATTAATCAGATTAAATTTTAATCCAATTTATATGACATTACCTGTATACTAAAAATATAATTATTAGAATCATTTTATTACGTAGGCGTGATTTTTAAAATAATATAATTATTGCAAGTATGAGGTCCTGTGGTCCCCTGTGGTGCCCTGTGGTCTTACGTAAAATCATATAAAACTCATTTGCAATAGTGGAGACTGATCAAAAAAATCTCGCATTGTACCAACAGTCCAAAAGTAATAGAAAGACAAAAGTTTATTATTGGTTTGGCTGCCAAGGTTAAATCTTTTCTGGAACTCCATAAAAGACATCTTGGCATCATCTATATTCTCTATCCATGGTCTTCGAGTAGAAGAGGCAGTGGCGGTGGCTTGACCAAAGTATACCATCTTGAACGCCTTTAAGAAAGTCCTTCGAGAACGTCTTCAGAAGCTTAGAAATCAATTGGAACAAATATTAATGGTATTCACAATAGATGTGATAGACTATCAATCTCCGATCGGATTCTAAATAACTTTTCCAACACAATTTTTTCTTTTTCAATGCCAGATGTTTCTAGTTGAAATGTTTTGGTTTCTAACTCAATTTCCCTTAATTCATTGTTACAGTTACCGCTGAAAAGAGTCTCGGTAACGTTAGATTTACTCGCTGACTAGGGAAAGGTATACTTCCCAGTTTTGGGGATTCCATAAATTTTTGTCATTTAACCTACCACATTTCCAAGCAAAGCGTTACCCACATATATTTTTTCCTGTGTAAACTATAGATGGAATTTTACACAAGTCATACTCTGGATCTAGCTATTTTAAATAAAGTAACTAGTTTGCAGTCATCGCAATAAAAGAGCTTTTTCTTTATTGTGCTATGATCAAGCTCCAAACACTATTCCAGATGCTCAGAAAAAATTAAAGGTAAAGTAAAGGTTTAGTAAGGCCAAATTTTCGTGACATATAATTAAGCTTACTTGTTATTTACCTTGTTATGGTGTGAGATTAAAAAAATACCAATATCTAACTTTGTAGTTTTTTTAGCGCAAAAATCTGTAAAGTTAAAACGAGGTTAATATATGTATTTTTATTACCTTTTTGTACTTATCTTATTTTCCTGATATCTTTTCCACTTCTAGGTCAATTACAATAGAAGTCGTAACGAAAACCTAATTATATTGTAAATGTTTTGGAATAAATTTGATCTTTAGTCGAGATAGAGTGTTGTAATTGATATAGAAGTGGATAAAATTACAGGAAAATAAAAAAAGACGTTAACCAATTTGTAAAAGTTTGTGTTTATTCAGACACAATGGGTTGTGTTTTTTAGCGCTTTTTTTCTGCCTTTTAAGTACTGATATAAGGAAGCGGCAGTGCTCTATTGCTTTTTGATTAAAAATAAAAAGATAATGTTCAGATCTGCTTCTATTTCCATAGCCCGACAATCGAAAGCTCTTGGTTTTCCTTGTAGGAAATTCTGCTAAAGCCCCCTCATTTCTTGGTTTCAGGCTCACTTTGGCTTTTCTTCGTAAGCTTCTAGTTTGTTACTACATATCTTCCTAACTCTTTTATCATCATTCTCGAACTCACTATGGTATGGTGTTGTCTTTTACATAGAAATTGTTCTCCTTTGCTTCAGCTGTAATTTGGATTTGTTTTTTTTTCTCCTTCTTTTTATGCCTTATTTCGTTTTTGTTTATTTTTCTTTTATTGTGATACAATTATACTTGAGTTGTTAGGGCAGAATATTTTTGAAACTTAGGCTTAGGCTTCTGCATGGAGGTAAACGCGTATTACCTGAACTGGAACTATCTTGGTGGTGCATGCAATATTTCTATCTAAAGCAACGTATTGACTACTTGAATACCTGCTCTGAATTGGTTTGGTCTAGGTCTTTCCAATTTTGCTGATTCATTAGAAGTTCTTGGGCTTTCAGATTTTATATATATGTATATATAAAATATATATAAGTTTGCCAACATCTGTAACTTGCAGGATTATGTTCGTCTGGATAGAAAAGATCTGCTTAATCTTGTCTCCTACATGTTTTCTCCACCAGTTAACTAGTGATTTTTCATGTATTTCAATGGTTTAAATCGAAATATTGTGGTACATGGTTAAGTTAGGTTAGGTAAGAATATGTTTATTATGTATGGCTCGGTTTGTCTTGCAATGGTTATGATGTAGTTTTTCCCAGATAGTTATTTTCAAGCATAATTTCCTTATTGTAGAAACCAATACTCATTCGAATAAGTGTCGTTAAATATGATTTGAAATTTGTAGGATTTGTAGGAATTTCCTGACAATTCGAAACATCCTTCTTTTTTCGTGTTGTATCGAATCCCCATTTCTTCCTGTTATTAAGTACTACCATTCAAATTATTTTCATAAATCTTTATATTAGCAATATTTTTCATTAACAGGATTCTGTCTTTTCTCCAGTTTGCAAACATCCCAGTTCTTACATGAATATGAATATATAAAAGTTGTATTTTATTTAATTAATTTTGCTTTAAGTTTTCCATTACTAAATTTGTAAATAATATAAATAGTAATATCAATAAGATTTGCAGAGAAAAAATTCTATAGGTATATTTTTTTTACCTTTTGTTAAAATTAGTTAAGTATTCAGAAATTTTATGTTAATATGGCATTATTTTTAGTAGTTTTACGCAATATGATTTATGATACACTCGGAAGTGGGACTATTAAATGTAGTTTATTTAGGCTATAAAATTTGTAACAGCTATTACAAATTTTCAGTTACTACTTACGTATTATTAAGTTAGTTTAAACAAGTTTAATTTACGCATTGTAACAGGCTTAAAATACAGAAAATACGTGTTCATTTCATACCATTGTTTTTTCTCTTTTAATTAAGTTCTGATTCTATAGAATTACATAAATTAGAGCCCTTTAACTCCCTCAAAGTTTTTTTCAGATCATTAAACCATTTTCGTGTCATTAGAGAACCCTTTTATAATTGTACCTTATTTACTTCATCGCATTGACTACCATGTTGTTCAATGTTGTGACAGTAATTTGATTTCAACACTTCCTTGGTTTAGATTTAATTTTGGTGATATTGTCCATTGTTGGCTTACATCTTTGTTGCTAATATTCGCCATTGCTGTTAAATTGGATTCAATCGAGTACCTACGTGTATGTACATATATGCTATCCTTTATAAAAAAAATATTTTTTTCAACATTCGAACAACAAATTTATCATTCAATGTTACCTACCAATTAAAAGAATCAAGTCTGCGATAAACGTGACGTCTATTATTTCTCGATTATTAAGTCATGAACCAAGTCAGAATTAATAACCCTTATATTCAAGAAGACAGACGCTTAAAACTTTAACTGCGTTAACCTCCATAAACGTCAATTTCGCCAGTTAACGTCTAGCATGTTAAGAGCAGTAACTAATGAATTCTCCTTGTATATTACTAACTTTATTTTCCTTCATGATGTATCTACAAAGTAAGGAGCAAGCATATGTATTTTGCGTTACACAGTTTTTACTGTTAGTGAGTCTTCCGAATTATAAATTCAACTTTTCTTCAGGAACGTTCTTTTTTAAGATGAAAGGAGAACGCTTCCACGAATTACAGCTGTATGCTGTTTATATACCTGTTTAACAACTAAATACACAAGGACTTAATAAATAGAGTGTGTTTAAGTATCTATTACCGGGAATTAAGACTGTATTGGGAACGTCTTAACTGTATCATTTAAGGTTTGTTTAAAATATAATAATACTAAATTTAAAAGAAAGTTTCCAAATTTTATCATAGTAGGGGCTACTTTTTCTTCTTAGTGCAGATCAATAATTACTTTTTGGGCGCTCAAAGAAATTAATTTAATATTTTCCACCAAATTAAATCCTCTGATGATAGTACACACTCTTGAATGAACTCATAACGAAAGTTACTTTTCGTTTCTTGTATACAATGACGTAATCTGCGATTCTAGTCTAGGAGACTCGATAAAATATCTAATATAATTTCTTCCGAAAGTTACTAAGTCTAGCCTGGTTGTGTAAATATTTACCAAAAGTGCGTGGCAGACAACATTATTTATCTTTATTGACATGTGCAATTGACTATTACGTGATTGATGCTTGGGATGGTTTTATTTTAGAAATTGTAATAGTTGAATAGTTTAATTTTCAACGACAGAAGTACACTTGCATTGTCAAGTTTTACTTAAATAAGCAATAAATAACGTTACTTTTTATGGAAATCTGAGCACAATTATGTTGCTGTTTACTAAACTGCTTTATTTCAACTTTTTTATCGGTTTGTTTTTGTTCCCTAATATTTTTGATAAATTTTTTTTTTTAGAATTAAAATTCAATGTAAAATCAATGCAAAATGTAAAAACTTCAATTTATTTCTGCATCTTCCTGCAAAATTTAAATAAATGTTTAAATTTACATAAATGTTTTTCGTCACGTTCCTATCCACCCTTTTGCAGTTGAAAGTGTAGTGAGTATGGTGACAATGTAAAGAGATTTGAATTGCCTTTCCAATAACGTATCACTCGAAGCCAGTTCATTATGAAAACAAGGGAAGGAGTAGCCCAGCCTAAGGAGTGACGTGTTTCGACATTTAAAAAAAATGCCGTTTCATTTCATTTTCGATAGGCCAAAACAAGAATCTTTCGGCTTTCAATTTTTACTTTATCTGAAATAGCTTTAGAGGACATTGTAAATAAGAAGCGCTTTGTTATGTTAACTTCTTGAGCTAAATCTGTTGGAATGGCTTTAATGTTTGCATTAGTCTTTGGCATTTAAATCTTGACAATTCTTTTGCAATATGTCAAAGTATATGATTTGCCTTCCTGCCTTATTTATACTTTCATATTTCAGGAACATCTTTTTCCTGTCAAATTGAAATTTCCTTTTGTAGTAACAACTGAATTTACAGTAGATGCTTCTGATGTTTCCTTCCGTTGTTTTTTGCTCGAAAGAAACTTTGTGTTGATGTGTGATTACTTCCCTCTTTACTTCATTCTCTTATTATTCCATAGTCAAACGATAAAAATTTTGAATGGTAGATCACGGGTGACGTAATATTTATGATACCGTCAGTATAGCCTAGCGTAGTTCTTTTTTATGAATTGTAATCATAAATTAGTTAGCTACCAGCCAAAATTCCAAAAATCTTGGTGTAATTTTGCACTATAGTTTTAATTATCGAAAAATTCTTAATATTTCTGTACAATGTTAAGTAATTGCTAGAGCAAACTTAATTGCCTGGGATTACGTAATTTATTTCAGATAATCCTATAAAAAAATTAAGTCACCACAGTCTCAATTTTTAAACCTCTGTGAAGTTGGCACCGCCACATGTGAATTTTTTGAAAAAAAATACGGTATACGCCTATGTTTGCCCAGGAAAAAGTTTTTTTTGCCCACCCTCCAAAAATTTTTTATTTGAAAAAAACATTTTTCGGCGAAAAAATCAAAAATCGAAAAATCAACTTTTTCCACGCTATATTGCCATGTTTGCCCATGTTTGCCCAGGCAAAATTTTTGTTTCCCCACCCACCAAAAATTTTTTATGTAGAAAAAAAAAAATGTTATAGTGAAAACTTCGAAAATTTTTGCAGCTAAATCGTTTGCCCATCGTTAGTCCAGCATTGCCCAGCAAAAATTTTTGCTTGCCCACCCACCAAAAATTTTTTATTTGGGGAAAAATTTTTTGGCGAAAAAGCCAAAAATCAAAAAATTAACTTTCTTCGCGCTATATCGTTTGCCCATCTCTCAAATTTGATTGCCCACCCTTTACTTTCATTGTAAGAATAATTAAAAAATAATAAAATGGAAAAAACTGCATGCAGGATGAGAAGGTGAATACGTGGGACTATATGTTTATAACAAATGATGATATTTCATCCTGTAATCGCTATTTCGTTTGTCCATCTCTCAAATTCGATTGTCCAACCTCCACTTTTATTATTAAAATATTTAGACAATAATAAAATGGAAAAAACTCCATTCGCGATATATAGGTGAATATATGAGAGACCATACGTTTATAACAAATGATGATTTTTAATGTTATAATAGCTATTTCGTTTGTCCATCTCTCGAGTTCGGTTGTCCAACCTTTACTTTCATTGTAAGAATATTTACAGAATAATAAAAAGGAAAAAACCCTATTTGCGATAATACGTGAATACATGGGACTATAAGATCATAAAAAATAATAATTTTTAATGCTGCAATGACCATTTCGTTTGTCCATCTTACGATTTCGATGTTTCACTCTTTAATTTTCCTCAACAATGTTTGAATATATCGTTAATGTAAAATATTGTATCAATGACAAAGAAGTGATTTGAACAAACGAAACAGCCATTAAAACATGTAAAATCATCAATTGTCATCAGCATATAGTTCCATGTATTTACCTATACATCGTAAATAGGTTTTTTTCCCATTTTATTATTGCCTAAAAGGTATTCTAATGTAAATGAAGGTTGGGCAATCGAATTCGAGAGATGGACAAACGAAAAGCATTATAGCATTAAAAATTATTATTTTTTATGATCTTATAGTGTATGTATATGTATGTATTTTATATGTATTCACGTATTATTGCCAATAGGGCTTTTTCCATGTTATTATTCTGTAAATATTCTTACAATGAAAGTAAAGGTTGGACAATGGAACTCGAAAGATGGACAAACGAAATAGCCATTATAACATTAAAAATCATCATTTGTTATAAACATATAGTCCCATGTATTCACCTTCTCATCCATTTTATTATAGGTATTTTAATTATTCTTACACTGAAAGTCAAATTTGAGAGATGGGCAAGCGATATAGCGCGAAAAAAGTTCATTTTTCGGATTTTGGTTTTTTCGCCAAAATTTTTTTTTCCCAAATAAAAAATTTTTGGTGGGTGGGCAAACGAAAATTTCGCCCGTGCAAACATGGGCAAACGATATAGCCTGAAAAAAGTTGATTTTTTGATTTTTGATTTTTTCGCCAAAAAATCTTTCTTTCAAATAAAAAATTTTTGGAGGGTGGGCAAAAAAGCTTTTCCCTGGGCAAACATGGGCAAACGATGGGCAAACGAATGCCGTATTTTTTTTCGAAAAATTAACATGTGGCGGTGCCAACTTCATAGCTAATTTTTAATTAGTTCAGTGGAAATTTAAGTGATTTTCTTATTCGCTGGAATGATTTTTTACGAAGCAAGGCCCAATGTATTCCCTGTCTCTCTAGTTGGAATGTAGGGGCAATTTTTGAAAGATCTGTGTTATGAAATATTCTGAAATTGAGCGCTAAACAATATTAATTATTCTTATATGTTAATTTTTCAGTTTGATTTTGACGCTCTGCACAATTAAACTGCACACTTGCATCGAAGGTTTCCACAACAATCTGTGATTATGTTGAAGTTGTGCAAACTAAATGATTCTGGAGCAGTATAATACATTAAGCACTTTTGCGAATAACTCCAACATATTAACATATCCAAGTGGAGTACCTACTTTAATTTACATTGCTATCAGATATGCATTACAATCAAATTTGATGCTTTTCTTATGAAAATATCTGTTTAAATGAATTATTTTGATACCTATGTATACTCGTATACTAAATTTTATTACTAGATACAGAAGCACACCAATAAAGATTAACCAGATTAAATTTTCTAGGCACATAAATGGAATAAAGAGGTAGGCAGGATACTGCAACAAGGAAAGATATCAAAATTAATAGACCTCATTCATAATTGCGACGAAGTTCTCTATCTACAGCGATCAATTGCTTCATTAATTGCGGCACTCCAATTAAAATGATTACAGCATTTATATATTAAGAAGAAGAATAGACCTCTGTATGCTCGCATGCGAGGTTGCTACTATATTATATGTTATATGTTGACGGGTACAAGTAAGTAAAATGAAGTCAAAGTACTCCACAAACATTTAATTCAGACTTAGAGTCTAGACATTCCAGGCTAAGTACAGTGAATGTATTTATTTACATACATATAGGTGTATGTATTATTTTAATAAACCTGCGTTATACTTTAACATGTCAACCATGTATTAATGAGAAATACTAATATATGCTCAGCTGTATGTGGATTTAGTAATATTGCATATACGATAATGTAATATGGAATAATTTATTGGCTTATTTTTAGTCTTAATTATAGACGTGAATATTGCATAATAATGAAAAACGTAACTTCGTTTCAAAAATGAGCTCCAACTAAACAACCTTGATAAAATGAAGTGTATGTGGGTGTTATAATAGCGACAAAAAGTGTTTGTTAAAACGAACATTACCAACTTTAAAATTGGTATTGAAGTTTATTATAATTATTTTAATTGACGACATTATCGTTTAATTTGATTTTAGCGAAATTATTAAATAAAATTCTCAGGGAATGTTTTCTCACACTTTTCTAACGACAATTTCTGCAAATGAACGAGTCTGAAGAATTCGTCACACAATACGTAGTAGTATTTTTGAGTAGTAAGTGAACCATTTTAAATGATATACAGCTTGGTGTGAGTTCAGACCTTTATTTGGGCTCATAGTATCACACCACCACTGTTCTACCTAGAACTTTCCACACTATTTCACGTTTCTGGTTCACCTTAAGTTAAAACTGCTTTCTGTGCTTTGTGAACCTTGACTCGCCAATAAACAAATCATGACTCTAGTTGTTATTATCCCCATTGACATGCTTCTCTGCTCCTAGCTAACAAATAGTCTTTGGACATAGAGATCCATGTTATCAAGATGATTTCTTATTGTTTGTGTTTAGATAAATTTTCAAGTAGCAGCAGCAACAGGTTTCTAAATCGGGCTGCAATTATTATTCCTTTGATGCTGGTTTATCTTGTCTTTGCCTTGTTCTAACAGTTGCCATTTCGAAAAAGCAATGCCACAGTCGGAAAATTGTACATAATAATGTATGCAATTTTTTTACCATGCTCAAGTCAATTTCGACGTATATATTCCTTTTTCCCGTTAATAGCAGATATTGCAGAAGTATGTCTATTAAATTAAATTTAACGAAAATGTTTATAGAGTTGGAAATGTATTCCATAATGATTGTCAGGTAGCTCCACGTATGCATAATTTTCTAAACAGCATTTACTAGCTTGACAAAATGACTACAATGACTAGTCTAAATAAATACACAGTATATAAATTTATATTATCTTTGCATTGTTGATTATATGTATGATTTTAATTTCCTGGGAATATATGTTAATTTAACTGAAGGGTTTGGTTAATGGTATATTTCGAAATGTTTTTACCTTACAATGACAAAAGATCTACGAACTTCAACCCATTCCCATGTCTCGTAAGAAGAATTGATCTACAGAATAGGCAACAATATTCTCTTTGAGTACGCTATCCAATCTAGAGTATATAAAGTATATACATATAAACAGACAGGTGAACTCGTATGTTGTTCATAAGAGGAGCTTCTTTGTGACACAATAGCTTCTTCTTTTTGACAATCTTTCCTTTTCTACTAGCAAGTATCCTTGACAAGATCTTTTTCAAAGACCAATCTTTTGTTGTTCGGCTTAGAAGTGCGGACAAGAACATATTTTTGTGATGACATTACTTCACAAACTTCTATAGAGCTATTTTCAAAAGTTGTATCAGAATTATTCATCTCTGTGTGAATTCCATGCAGATATGTTATGGGTTAAATCCCTAAGACATGAAACCATATTGCCTCTACAATTTCGTTTCATCAGAACTCCAGGCAATAATAGGGTCCTTGAGTGGAGCATATAAACAACCCACTTTTTAATTTTGTTGCACCAATTCTTCAGTCCTCACGACCTGACTACGGGATCCCCGTCGTTCATAACCTAGTTTGACAGATATGCTGGTTTTGGTTGGTTGTCGTTGCAACTTCTATAAGTTGACCACCATCTTAGAGTAGCGTACCAAAGATCTAATTAATGTATCAGTTTTTGTTTGAGTATTAACGTTCTCTCAAAGGGCTTTAGTTATGTCCAAAAAAGTTTTTGTGGCTTTTTTGAGAATTTTGTCTAGGTGGGCCAGATTCACTTTTGGTTAAGAATTATTTTTAGATACCTGGCTTATAATGTCGTGTATCTATAGGATTGAATTATAAATTATACTATTACAATTATATGTAGAAAAAACTGCTCTGACATTATTCCTATGTAAATTTAAAATGATATTACCATTATATGAATTTGCGGGAGGTATTATTACAGCAGTTTATAATTAGAACTATTAGAACTGGTTCTGAACCATTAAAAATACGAAACCAAACCAACCCTTTGGTCTCTAGTCTATTTTTAATAGAAGTCATCTGTATGGTCATTTTATTCGAAACTGACATTTTTTTTTTCAACCACCCCAGGATTATTTTTCCTAATCTACACTATTGGAGCTTGTGAAATGCTGCAAAAGGGGTGTCGTGAAAGATATTCTTGCAATTAGTTTTCAGTGACAGGACTTCAGGTTATTGTTTCGTTATTAAGTGCATCTATGTTGGGTTTATAGCGATGTTTGCTGAGCTGAGCTTTTGGTTTCTATCTTGTCTAGAATGAATTTATAATCCAATCGAAACAATTTGGTTAATATACTAGATTTTTTGGAAATGTTATAGTTTTTACAACAGAAATGAAACGATAACATTTGTAAGAAATAATAATGCGTTTGGTGACCCCGTAGCTGAGTAGCAGCGTCTAGGCATCGACAAAATGGGATGGCCGATATCCGCTTATGGCACCTCGGTCCAAGCTACTTGAACTTCGTTGATTAACTGCGCGAACGTTTGTGGAGGATGGTGCAAAGTGGACAGTCTCCTCCCCATGATGCCTCACAGATGGTCGATGGGGTTTAAATCGGGGAACAGGGTGGCCACAGCAAAACATTTACGACTGCTTCTTGGATAACGTCTATAGTTCGACGAGCAATATGGGGACGTGCATTGTCTTGTTGAAAAAGGACGTGTGGACGGCCATCTATGTACATAAGTAAGTAAAGCCATTGGACAGCTGGTCTTCTACGCGTTCCTCTATCTTCTGCTGTCCACACACGACACACACGCATTGCCGTCATTGCAATACAATTAACACGACGGCCATAGTAGTAGGATAAACTAACATCTCGATAGGGAACATTCTACCCCTGTTGAAATCACTAACACGGTGATAATTTTGACATCTTCGAACTCTTGAACTCCTTGTAATTCAAAACTAGCTAAAATAGAAGATATTGGATACTAAGAAAAGTTCCTACATACCTACATACCTACATAACATATATTACGTTGTATGTGTTAACAACAATAGAGTAATATAGTCCCAAGTTTGGCACTGTAAATTTAAAGTGCGTCGAAAACAAATTCGATTAATGATAAAAAAATCTGAAATTATTATGTACGTAGACTTTTAACGAAGATTTTTGTTTTCAACGTCTATAACGTTGATGTAAATATAGCATTTTAAAGACTATATTTGGTTCGGATCACTTATAAATAACTAAATGTTTTTCAAGAATGAAAAATGACGCAAAAAGGAAACCCACTAAATGCGAACGGAATGCGAACAGTTGCATGTTGCGTGCATTGCGCGGTTTTGTGTGGATGCACTCGAAAACAGATGTCAATCGGACAAGTTTAATAAATATGTACGAAACGTGTACTTATTTGTCGGTTCAGGATCATTGCTAGAATTAGTAGTTGTTGAGTCTGTTTTTTATTATTAATATACGTATATCTTTGAATTTATTCTAGGTATTGCTTGATTTATCTCTACGAATGTGGTTTTTATTTTATCTATGATTTGGAGATCACGTCTTCTTTTGTGTGGTAAAATTCCGATAAGTTAATCAAAGCAAAAGTCATGGAAACAAAGTAATCGACACTGTTGAAGCTACTCATAAAATTTTATGAGTAGCTTCTATATGAAACCTTAAATATACAGAGCCATTCATGACACATGGACGTGGTTTTTGTTTACGGACACCTCAGTTGAATTGTCAACGAGCTTAACGAAAATCAATTGATTGCAATGTTTAGCCTATCTTGCCAATATTTTTTCGATCTACAACTTGTTGAGTATTTCACTTAAGAGGCTATAGACAGGGGAATAATGGAATACTTTCATACACCCCCTGATTGTATACCGAAGACAAAAGCTTCCCTTTAGTAAAAATGACTTGCAATAAGGAGAATTTACAAGTGTAGGTATTGGGTTTAATTCTTCAAACGAGACATGTAAAAGTAGTGTCATGCTTTTTTAAGTAACAGTAGACTTCATATTCTATTGCTGGCGAGTTCTTCAGAAAAAATATAGCGCAGTGGAATTTCACGCTCTACAGAAGCTTAAGTATCATTGTTACAATTGACTCGTTAAAATAATGCTTTAAGATTCATTGACACTTGGACATTCAATCAATGTTTGGTAAAGTCTAATGATCCTGGCATCTGCGCCACTTGTAGAATAAAGCATCTTGCTACATCTATTTTTGTTCACATGCTGTTTCGGCATTATTGTAGGTATGTCTTTTGTAGTACAAAATCAAAAAGAAACAGATTTGTCTCAAATTAAGTCATTACCAACATATTGCATCACAAGATCAATAGACCGGGACTGTGACAGCCATTGAACAGGTCATTTTCGACCAATCTATCGGTTACCATATGTTGTGTTTAAATAATCAACGACAACATGAGAATAGTGAGCGGAAGCATTATCATATATAAACCAGAGTTCCTGCAAATTGGCAAGCGAAATATTTTCTAGAAATCCATGAATACCAGTAAAAAATACCAGCAAGACAGTTTCCTCGGCCCAAGTATGGGTTTTTCGAAAATGTGTAATATCATTTTTTGTAAAGCAATACGCATTGGTAACCATCAGCAATTCAAGAAGGTAGGACCTTGTGTGCATTGTGTGATTAACCATTGGCAGACATCTGCGTTTGTTATAATCTTGTGGTAAGAAATCTTGCACAGGTGTAACGTGAAAAGGATACAATTGATGTGCGCGCAATGTTTGCCATACACTGGTCGAAGAATCATCGAAAAGAATTGACAACCTTTTGGTGCGAGTACTGGAAGATATCAATACCTTCGTCTTCAATATTTACAGTTCGAAATCTTTGTCGGCCGGCATTTAGTCGTACAGGTGTCGGCATGTCACATACCTTTCAATTCATGCAAACGTCTTACGATTTGCTATTCTTTGGTTGGGAAATATTTTATTATATCTTCGAATTGCAGCCATGCTATTTTTACTTGATTATATCTTCGAATTTCGTTCTCCAAAAATGAATATCACCGTTTCTTACTTGTTACACAAATAAACGATATTCAAATGTTTTAAACTTCTAACATCTCAGTTGTGGAGGAAGCGGGTAATGACTAACCAGGGCCACCATCTCTATTGGGGCTTCTCCCCAGGTTTCAGTCTACCAAGCGACAAAATGATTAGGAAATACTGTTTCGAAAAGTTTTTTTTTAACTCTCCAACAAGTTAGAATGGGCAGGAAAAGTAAGGAAAAAAATTCAGATTGTCAAAGGGAACATAGCCCAGCGTCTTCCAAGCAAAGATCAATGCTATTGGAGGATGTGCTCAACTAAATCATGCCAGGAACTAACAGCAAAGCGAAGCATTGCAATTTTTCCCGACAGTTCCGACAGTTCCAATACCATCAGAACGAAATTAGACCGGAAATGCTTAGGAAAACTAAACAATCTAGGCAGAGAATATATAAGTGAATTATGCTGGGTAGCAGAACACACTGGGATTAGTGGCAACGACAAAGCTAATCTATTAACCACAACCTCATTTGTATACATGAGCAGCTATAAAAAAGAAGTCAAAGATAAGGAAGCAAACCTCATAGCATCCCTTCAAGACAATTTGGTAGACCAAGAGTTCGTACAGAAGAAGATATTAATGACGTTCGTCAACGTATGGAAGAAGAACCTACAAAACCTTTAAAACGTCTCTCTCATGAAATTCAGCTTTCTTATGGAACATGCCAAACGATTGTAAAGAAGTACCTGAACATGCATCCATATAAGATGCAATCATATCAAACTCCTCTGCCTGCAAACTATCCCATACGCCTTGCGTACTGCCATTGGTTCGTTAATAATTTAATGCATGACGATCAGCTGAACTTAACTTTTTTTTCTGGCGAAGCTTGGTTCTATCTTTCGGGATACATCAAATCTCAGAATATGCGAATGTCGAGCACTGATAACCCGCATTGAAACACCACTACATGCTCAGAAAATTGGTGCTTGGATGGCATTTTCTCGCAGAAGAATAATTGGGCCATTTTCTTTCAATTTCACCGTCAACGCAGAAAGGTAGAAATATTTTTTTTACTGAATTTGTGCAACAGTTAGACGATGATGAACTTCAATAAGGTTATTTCCAGCAAGACGGTGCAACAGCACATACTACACGAGAAAATCTTGCTTTTCTCCGCGAGTTTTTTGATGACCGCCTGATAAGTTTGTATACGGAAGTTGAGTTTCCTCCGAGATCACCTTGTTTGACAATTATGGACTATTTTATCTTTCCTTATTTAAAAAATAAGATTTTCGCAAATCCGATACATAATTTGGAAGAATTGTAATAAAGAATTGTTCAGCAATGTGCATCCGTAACGCCAGAAATGCTGCAAAACGCTTTTGACAGCAAGAGCAGGCGCGTAAGTTTGTGCATTGAACAAAACGGGGACCATTTCCAACAATTACTATAATTTAGTTTTTCTGGTTAATAAAAACGTTATTTATTTCATAACTTGTAGTTCATTATTATTTTACAGCTGAACTAAGTAGGTGACACATTTGTAGGTTATTGATAATGTCAGTGTAGCTTGACAATGATTGAATTATTTCAAAAGGATGACTTAAACTAAGACAAGCGTTTTATATTCCATGACCAACATTGACCAATTTAATTTTTGATATCATAGTAGAAACAGACTACTGCAAGGATAAGATTGAAACACAATAGGGACTGCAGGTTTTGCGGGTTGCAGTGTTATCAGTAGTAATATCCCTAGGACAGTGATAATCACGAAACAATTTTATTAGTTTCCGAGAGCACGTTGCTTGGTAACATCCAGACGCCGTAGGCGGAGGGATGTTACCTAAAGAAACGTGCTCGAGGAAGCTAATAAAATTATGAGGATTTATCTCTGTCCGTGGGATATTTGGTCAGAAAATTTTTGGCTTTTTAAATTAAGGTTAACATTTATTTATTAAAAGAACAATTATTGAAAGTACAATTTGAGAAACTAAATGATCTTGCAGAAGTTGCTGAATTTGTTTCCAATTTATATATATTTTCACTATTTAGTTCTCCAAATCGTGACGTTTCGAAAATTAAATTTGAAACTGTCAAGTTTTACATAAGCAGTGATATGACATTAAGTCAGGTGACAGCCGGGGTGTTATCGCTAGCGATAACACTCCGGGATAGTTATCAGTATAATCAAATGTTGATTGGACATTCTGATACATGTGACATAAAAGGATTAATTTTGATTCGAAATTCGTGCCAGCAATTTCAGCAAAACCGTCGTAGTCAAGTAAGAAGTACCTTCCTTAAAACCATCACAGTTTATGAAAGCTCTTATACAGAATGGACAGCTATAGCTGTGCCACAGGTGAGTATGAGCAAAAAAAGTTGCGAAAGGTGTATGCCATCGCCAGCTATGCTGCTATAGAATGGAGCGTCTTTTTATATATTCTGCAATGTTAAGTAGTATTGAGTGTTACTACAACGAACTGTTTGGCCACTAATTGCAGATCGCTATAAAAAATTCTGTAGTACATTTTATACCAAATTTTCGAAGAGCTGTTTCGGAGTAGTTATCGTACAAAGAATAACTGTACGTTTCGAAACCAGTATTTTATTTAATAATGCATATTTCGCAAGGCCCATAATCTAAATCTAAAGAATAAGCATCGAAGAGCAACTGTCTCTTTTAGTCGAAGTTATATTAGAATTCGTACTTCGAGATGAATGCTAATATATTGTACTAATAATTTCTTGCGTACTGTACCCTCTAATTCATCCCTCATATTACACCGACCAAAAACCTTGCACACATCACCGACAACAACCCCACTATATGTATGACCATCCACAGAGGATATTACCTTAATCTCTCGCATTATCACGGTGTGCATTGGTTCTGTGCAGGACGCAAGCGCGTCGGATCGATTTGCCGTTGTCGTCTCGGCGTCCCAGGCATCGCCAGTAGCGCCGGAGCTTAAAGCGTCCACGCATCGGTGCGTCTCGACTACCACTACTACTACTACATACACCACCGTCAACCCAACCAATATCATCATTCGGCCGTAGTAACAACAGGTACAGATACAGCCATCAGATCAGATTGTAGCATAAAAAACACAAAGCACTATTGTTTCTTGCATTCTTTAATGTGTTCGGGAACGTTTGACACTTCATCTTTTATTGTATTATTGATATAATCAGCACGCATCTCTTACTAAATAGATTATTTCGTCTGGATAGCCGTTGTTTTCAGTGAGTTCCTTTTGTTTTGTATTGATGTGTGTTTTAGAATGTGTTTAGCTGATTTTTATCCCATTTTCATTGCATTTATTCTTCTGTTTTATAAACGCGGTACGATGTATTTATTTAGTACTTCTGTGCATGGAGATATTTCCTCTTTTGTTCTGTTTGTTTTAATGATTGTAGATTCAAGAATTCCCGCATTTTCTGTTATTATTTTTCTTTAACTTGATTGTAGTTTATTTTCTGCACGATCTATGCACTATGTTGCACGAAATGTTTTGTAATTTGGTTCATATTGTTATTGTTTAGTTAAAAATCATAAATGTTCGTATTTTAATGAAAATGTTGGGATCTCCTTAATGGAGCACTTGAGAATTTGACGTCAACAAATGTTCCCCCGCCCCTTCAAATATGTTTTTTTTTACGCGAGAAAGAGAGGGGTTGCTACCACCTTATCTAATTCCTTACTTATGCATTACGGGTCAATTATTCGGATCTATAAACACAACTGTTTGTAAATTTATAAGCAAGATTATGTTCAGGTTTGTTGACCAACTTGGAGAATAGACTTATGCAAAATTGAACTCTTCTTAAAGGATTTAAGTGATTTTATGTGTACATTTAAGATTTTGTGCCAAAGCAGGAATTAAATATTTAAGACATATCGATTCATATTAAAAGCAGTACAATATAACGAAAGATACACAAGAGAAAATGGAAAAATGTTATGACGGTTTTCGTAGAGGATAATACAGATATCAACTTGAAAAGAAATCCTGCGGGAGTGCTTTATTTTTCATTCTATTTTCCTGTAAGCGATTTCTTAATTGACTTATAAATTTCGCGAAGTTGGAGACCGTTACTAATTAATTAATCACAATCTTTATTGGGTAAGTTTCTTTTTTGTAAGTCTTTTGGAATCGCAATAAATATTCTTTTCTCGTCATAGTATTATATTATTTTCGCTATTATTTCTGCATTTTTTTTCGTACAACTAAGTTTTGGAGGGGGAGTTTGGGGACAAATAAAGATGTAACACATCAAATCACACATAAAAACAGGGTGAGCTACCGAAAGTGGCTACATTGCTAAGTAGGTAGTAGAAAATATGTATGTGACACATTTTTCAGTTTTAAACATAGTTTTTTGGTCAAACCCAATTTGGATAAACTGTTTATTCTTGATTTCAGGCACGCCAATTATATTAAAATTGAGTATAGATTGAATATCGCTGATATTGACTGAATAATTTGTGTTCTATTCTTGTACCTCTTTTACATATAGTGTCATGACGTCAAACATGAATTGAAAAGTACTACTGACATGAAGGAACTACCGCGGTTTGGTAATTGATAACGAATTTAATCAAAGTCTGTCAAATGTGTCTGGAAGTCTTGTCAATACATAACAGTTGAACTTTTTTCTTCTCACTGTCAGAAAGTTTTCGTTTCTTGCGTGGCTTACGCGACGACTTATGGGATGACACAAAGGCATAAACAAAATAAATTATAATTTTTTCCTGAAAAATTGGCTAATTTCAAGCGCGTAGTATGATCTTTGGTAATCAATTTTATGCTAGAGTATAGGAAGTAGTTACTTTTTATTTCTGTTTCCGTTTAGTTTACTTAATCTGATTTTGGGCAGGTGGCAAACTCTTTATTCCCATTTAAATTTTTAGCACTTCAACGGGTTTTCTTAACAGGCTCGGTAACTGCAGGGGAGGCTTGGGCGGTGGTTGGAGAACCAACACCATTTGTTGTTGGGTAACAACTATTGTATTGTATTGTAAGAGGATCGTGAAGGTTCCATAACCTCTCGTCACTGCGACCTATTGATTTATTGTGATGCCCTATTCCTGTAGTACCCTTCTAATCCGATGCTCTTGAATTTGAGTTTGGCTGCCGGGGCCTTAATCTGTTCAGGCTTTAGAGTCGCCTGTCTTAGATGCTGAAACCTTTGCCGTCTTAATGACCAGTAGGTAGGACAATGGCCAGTAAGTAGGCCTATAAGGGTCCTTAAGTCTGATTTCCTTAGATAAAGAAGTTTTTTTTTATTGTTATTAGGGGACCAGTTGATAAATTTTTTCGCCTGTGTTTGTTCGGGTGTTTTCTTCAGAGGGATGCCATTTCTTTTGCTTCGCAGTCTTTAAGTTCCTTCTTGAGCTGGTGTTTTGATACGCCAACGAAGGGTTCGAGTCCAATGAAGTGCATGTTTGTGGCGTGTCTTGCAACTTCGTTCGCCTTGCCATTTTCTTTGGTATTAGTGTGCCCTGGAAGCCACATTAGGGATACCCTGTTATTTGTGGCCAGTTGCATCTCATTGGCTAACAATTAACAACCTCACTAATGTATACATCAAGAACTGCAGTGGTAGTCCTCTAAGCAATATATTTTCGCAATTATTATAGCTACATTTACTTTACAAACAGCTTAGAAAATGTATTGCATAGGTTTTTTTGTTGATCAATACCTGTCCTAGATGCACTTAGCGAAAAGGAGTCAGATCTTGTTGATTTATTTATCAACGAAGGCATAAGTGGCAGCATGAGTGTCAAATATGTACACATAAATAAATGAAAGTATCTAAATCATGTCAAAAGCAGATATGGTGACACGTTGATGGCCAACAATTTAGCGGTTCGAAGTTTTATAGGAAATAAATAAATAAGACACAAAACACGAGTTTGTGATGATGACGTAGAATGATGTAGAATTATAACGACACTACTGATGACTGAAAGACATGCGATGTAACGTTTGGGCCTGTGGAGAATGCCGACACAGATTTTACCAAATAGACTTATCCAGCGGATCGCAAAAAAACAGAATAAAGATGAATATTTGAGATTGCTTCTAAAGGGAGGAATTTGCCACAAAATATTTTTTTTGTGGTTGATTGCTGGCAAAACAACAAGTTTAGGTACAATAAAAATTAAAGTAGGCGAAAAGATGAATTAAATGTAGAGGTTGCCGTGAAAAAGAATAAATGAGTATTCAAACTTTTTTTTTTTGGCTTTAGTAGGCGTCCTTAACCTAAAGCTGTCAGACTTTTTACTTAGTCTAGCAGCAGACATCGGCGTAATGTTCCGATACTTTACGTTGCATTATCGAATTCGGAAGTGTTATGTTGGAAATTTAACAACACTAAATAATGCATGGCCAAAATCACCTAAAATTTATAAATGTATACTATGTGCTCTAGCGATACTTTCTGAATTGCATAAATGTCATTTTAAATCATTCCTATTGCTGAGTTTTTCTCTGGAAACTTACCATTCTGAGGATTTCATATGTTTTGAAATAACTGTTTGCTTGAAAGCACTGCTATGGATAACCTACTCAATTTTTGTGCTGGTATTGAACAGATCCATTAGTTTAATAGCTTAATTCTGCCTATAAATTGGATGTATAACCATATTCTGTAGCAAGGTCTTCATATACTAAGGTATATTAGAAAATAACGAGTCTGGTGCTATAGTATAACAATGAAACATGTATTTAAAAAATCTCCAATGAACTTATCCCATTGCTTTATCCACTTGTCATAGACTTTTGAGAAACCATTTTTGATAGTCTGCTTAACACCGTTGTTGAGCTCTATCCGACTCCAATCCTTGACTTTCTCAATTCGATTTTGACTTCAGGAAACAAGGAAGTCACATCGAGCAAAGTCGGGACAGTAGGGGGGAGAGGAACAGTGGTCTCCAGTACCACTAGGTACAATCTGATCGTAAATAGCATCACATTTATCAAAAAAAATCAGGTGCATAATTTTACCAGCGCCTTTAACAGTTTTGGCTCACTGCGCTATTGGACTACCGTTTCCATTGCATACTTTGAGGCTTCCATTGAGGATCGCAGTGAGAAAACCAACTTTCGTCACCTATAACCACATTATGTAAAAACTGTGGATTACGTTTCCTTTTCCACTGCTGGCAAATTGCCACTCGATTCATTTTTTGTTCATGGATCATCACGTTTGGAACTTGTTATGCCACTCCAACACTACGTCGATATGCATGTTTAATCATTTCAAAAGTTTCAGTTGGTATTTTAGCCAACCGAACACATTTTATCATATATCGACATATGCTCCACTTTCACATTTTCGATGGGTACGCAAAACACTGAGAATTCCATACCTAATTAATTTGTATTTTTTATTCATTGTTTGCTAATTCTCTAAGTAAAGGCTCATATTCAATAGCTTCGAAAGGATGTTGTTAGGCGTGATAAATTACTCTTAAGGAGTGTACCAGAACATTATTTGACTTACATTCCAACTTCATTACTGGTGATTTATTCATTCTCTATTAACCATCTATTTATGCTCCTAATTTTGGTAATACACTGCCACAAAAGGTATGCAGAATTTACTATCCTATCTCCAAAATGAAAGCCAGCATAGACAGTTGTAATATATACTACAACTGGCAAATTCTTCCGCACGCAAGATGGAATTATATATGGGAGTTTGTTGAACTTTCCCGTTCATTCGGGACGTGTCATTAAGTTTCCCCAAAACGGACAATGGAGGTGCTACCTAACGTTTACATGGCTTAAGAATATACGCGCTGAGAATGTTAAAATTACACAATTGTACTCTGGCCGAATTTATTACTCGATGTTTTCCCTGCTCATTTTTCAACACGCTACAATCGCGAGATTAATGGTTTGTTTGTCTCATCAACAACGAGGCACCTACATACAAATGAAGAAGACGAGTTCCGGTATTCTTTCGCTACATTTTCCTTGTTCTTTCTTAATAACGCAAGACATTTTCTATCATCTATGTTGACAAAAACGGAACTAAAATTTTGTTTATAAATATTCTTAACTATTACACTCCATTTGTGGGCTATTGCAGAATTTCAGTACTATGATTTAGCAACTATCGATTCTTCTAAAAGTGAAAAACTTTTCATCTGTGAATATGATTTTCTTCCAAGAGTTTAAGGTTCTGTGTACACTGTACTTAGGGTATGGTACATTTACGTATAACGTATACACAGCAGAACTACAGTGGTTATCCGAAAGGCACAATAATTTGGCAGCAACTACAGTTGCATCCACCACAGATTAAGAATCTATGTGTGTATATTGTGCTCTTGCTTTCTTAACCAAATCTGATTGGGGGATGTTCAGTAGAGTAATCTTTTAATTAGATATTGATATTTCTGATTTGATACCAATGCTTGTAAGTACGTTAATGGCCTGGTGTAGTGCCTGTGACATGCAGCGCTCGTTGACAACCCTAAATTACTATGTTTATTATATTATTATTATATGTTTCTCATCGTTTATGGTACTTAAGTCCTTTAAAGAATTTGTGTTATGACTCATGCTCAACGTTCGTAACAAGTTATCAGTTGTTGGGAATAGTTTTTGTTGTTTTTGGCTTTCTTCGAGCTATTTATTTTGTGAGCATTTGTAAATCAACTTTCAACGACTAGCACTGAATTTATTGCCTGATGCAGTGATTCTCCTACTTTCCGTTAATAGTCATCAAGAGGTCATTACACCACCGAATCAGTTGGCTAAATAAATTCAGTGCTAGTCGTTGAAAGTTGATTTACAAATGCTCACAAAATAAATAGCTCGAAGAAAGCCAAAAACAACAAAAACTATTCCCAACAACTGATAACTTGTTACGAACGTTGAGCATTTGTAAATCAACTTTCAACGACTAGCACTGAATTTATTTAGCCAACTGATTCGGTGGTGTAATGACCTCTTGATGACTATTAACGGAAAGTAGGAGAATCACTGCATCAGGCAATAAATTCTGCAAGTCCCATTAAATTTAAACATATTCACTTCGAAAGTATGTGTGTGTTTCCGAAATGACTTCTAATGGAGTTCTACTTCACCAATATCTACTACACCTTCGACTCTACTATGACATATGGGCTCCCACACCATCACAACTTGAACGAGAACCGTATGTTGTACAGAAAATTGTGAACTTCTTGTTATGTCAGAATATCTTCAGACTATTTTGTGACCACAAACCGATTCTCTTTTTCAATTCAATCTTTTAATACATCACTTTAATCGTGTGGTTTATTTCGTAGAACAGGAGTAATAGTAAAGTAATGGCCGATACGATCGAACACCAAAAAATCGACTTTTTCGATACCCAAATTCTATGGAAATTTTTGGGTTAACACACATCTCCATCTATCGCCAATTTCTCTTATTAGACGAAAATGCTCTCAAAGAGCTACACGTCGAAGAAGGTGGTCTTCATGATTAGTAGGTTGTATGGGACTGCTGGATTGTGTGTAGTAGTTTTATTTTTCTGTCATGAATAAGAAAATTCCAATGTTTTTCGCTGGCCCCTTTTCTTCTAAATTGAAATATTGTTGTATATTATGCTAACTTCTAAAGCACCCCTGGGAATTGTTTCGTTGCCTTTTTTAGCTGATGCAATTGTTTCGAATAATGTTTTAAGTAAATTTTAACTTTCTGCCAGGAAATAATGGCGAGAAATATCCTCCCCTCCTCTTCTCTCCACTCTTTTTTGATAATAACGAGAGTTTTTTTTCATACATAGACAAGCTTCGAATTCGGATATTCCTAATGATAAATTATGCTTCCAACAAAATATTGTCTCGGGACATTTGGATGTTCGTATACTTAGAGATTTAGATATTTTATATTTGATCAATAAAATCGCATTGTTGTGAGCAACTGACTTTTGGACAAATTATTCAATGTCCCTCTACACAATATTGGACTCCATTGAAAAAAGAAAAGTACAGACAAGTCTACAATTAAATCAATTCACATGTGTAATTTTATTCCAGCCATTTGGGTTCACTCTGTATACTTCATACCCTTCCTGGAACTGTCAATTTAACGAAATTTTGTTATAGAGACTTTTAACCAGAAGAAAACATTTTTAAGGGAAGGAAAGATGATTGGATATGCAGCTTTCGTGACATGGGGGGTACATCCTAAGCCATGTTATATTGTAGAAGTATTCTCAGGAGCCTTTATAACTATATTTATGGTGATTAAGAAGTGTATATAGCATTCAAGGCTTATTAAAGATCTAGCCCATTAACACTGCATAAATTATTGAATTGAAATAAAATTTCTCAATAATTTGCTTCACGGTAATAGCCATTGAATTTCGTTGATGATGATTTACATAATTGATTTTGTTATGATCTGGCCACAAAGGGCGGAACCTATAAAGAACACCCGATGTCTTGCTTTCAATTACTGTAAAATAAATTGTACTATCACTTTCTTTCCTAATTCATATTATTTAACCGCTAACCTGACTACCTAAGCATTCAATCATGTACCTTTCAAGTCGTCAGACTAACCTTGTAGATCGAACTCGATTGAGTTTGTTAAAATTGATAGCCGTCGACGTCGTGCTTATTTCGCGGTTCATTAACCTCCGGACCGCGGATCTGCTTCTTCCTTATAAATTTCCACTTTACCGAACGCAATTTGTCACCCTTTCTACTGTTAATCGCTCCTTATTCAATGAATTAATTGGCTACCAATATGAAAACGCACGACGTAGTTTGCCTGAATGAGCACTTAATTAACGGGTAAATTACACCTATAAAATGTACTTACTGATATGAGATAAATACGTAAGTCTTCTGCGTAGAAATTAGATTTATTTACCTAGTAATAAATATGTCTTTCATATTTCAATGTACAAACTATTGCTTCTTTATTATAATAACGCATGGAACATAAGTTTGGAGAAAAAGTTTTAATGAGGAATGTTATTGCCAAAAATGGTCCAATCTAGTTACCACTGGGCTAGAAAGATGCTCATTTATTAGTTACTATGGTGATATGTTAGATTTGTTTGAAATAGTTTGACAAGATGTCAAAGTGTTAACATTGGAACACATATTGGACTGTCAACAGTTTACCGCACAATGAAGGAATGTGAAGAAGGTTTACATCAATTTACCAAAATGTGAACGATCTCCAGTTTTGGCCCCATATGGAGTAAGCAGACTCATCCAATCTGCTCAAGACAGAGTTGGGAGGTCTGCGCGCATTTTAGGCCGTAGATTTGGAATTACGCATAGGATCTTTGGCAGAATTTTGACTAAAAACGGATTAGAATATCGAAAAAGGAGGGAGTGCCCTAAATACACCGGAACTAGACTGGAGGGAATCCTCAGATGCCCAGATCAATTTCAAGACCTTACATTGGGAGAGTTAAAGCTGAAGCTGTGGATGCAAACTTCTGTATTCACAAATGTCTAGCTAAATTGATAAATTTCATTAATACTCATCTTACAAATGAATGCAATATTCTGGGCCGATCTGGCTTCATGCCATTATGCTCGAATCACTCGAAACTGATTAGGTGAATATACCGTGGAATTATATACCTCAGGAATAGAATCCACCCAACGTACGCCAGACGCGCCCCATTGAGTGGTTTTGGGTACTACTGATTAATCACTAATCGATTGTTTTTCTTAAAACTTATGTTCTATACGTTACTTACTAAATGTGTAAGTGAGATGAAAATAGAATTATAGGAATTGTTTCACAAATGTGTTAACAATTTAATCTTCTTGTTCACAGAATTAACGGAATGTGTGTCCATTATTTAACCGCAAAACAGGAAGAAAGAATATGCTAAAAAGATACTCATATCTCACCGTACGTGTAAAGTTTTATTCTAGAATATTACTCATATTCAGATAAATACTTTTAATGTAATCCAACCAACCTCAAGGAACGAAAAGTTATAAACGATCTAAATCAATCAAATACAACATTGTAACGAGAAAATCGTTGAAGACGACCAGATAAATTCCAGCTTACCATATATAGCAGGAGGTGGCATGTAACACGGCGGCTAATTAGCGATTGAATATGACTGCTTCATTTCAGCCGGTTGTTTCGTGGCGATAATGTAAATTCTAGCTGTAACTGTTTTAGCGATATAAATGACTATTAGGCATTCCGTTCTTACTAAATATAGTATAACCGGTGTATACAGTCAGTTTCCTGTTTTTCTGGCGTGGCTGGCTTTGTCTGTTTGACCACGTATTAGCACGTCGAGTAGGAAACATGTTTTATCTCTGTCGCTTCATTTGATGCATTTCATTCGTGTATCGAAAATACCGTAGTTTATTTGTAAGAACTGGAATAGATATCGTTTCTATAAGATATGTTGGTATAAATCGAATACTGGTTGCTTGGTTGGAAACTTGGTTTGAAAAGCTAGATTTCAATAGCTATAACGATAGTAGTAAAACTGCTGTAAGTGCCTTAATATATTCTACTGAAAATCCATAGAAATTTCAGGCAGTAACAAGAGTAATAGCTGATTTGCTACACCTGGCAGAACTGAATAAAAATAATTAGAAAATTATATTTTAATACTTGGCTTTGGTTGGCAGATTAACTAAAACAGATGCAGCGATAATGCAGACAATGTACTTATGTAAATAAATTTATCAAGCAATACCCTGATGGTGCTGAAGTAGTTGGTAGAACGGACGAGCTTTGCCATGAGGAATTCGTTTCTAAGTAAGTCGAAAACTATGAAGGTTAAAATTGTGTGCCATTTGGAGGCTTTTTTCGTAGAAAATTTTTATTCTACTAAAATATTTGTAGGGCATGATATTTTCTACAGGATAACACAATTTTAATTGTTATAGTTTTGAAGTTCCACCAATTGGAAACGCGTTTTGCATTGCAAAGTCTGTCAGCTCTATAAATTACTTTAATACCCATCGTCTTTTATATTCGGGAATTGTACCATAAATTTTTTACATTGTCCTCGCAGCAATTTCGTTGCCATTTAAACCAATTTCTGTCGATGGAATAAAAGCCTGCATAAATAAGACAGTTATGAACTTGCTTGCTAGCTTCTGAGGTGGTTCGGAATTAGTTGCGAGCTGGTTTTACAAGCAGCCCCTCACTAGCTCTCACCCAGCTAAACTGCTTTTCAAATCATTTTTCAGACGGATAACTTGGTTGCAAATCCAGCTCAAAAGCAGCTTCCATCCAGTATAACTAACAAAGTCTCCTGCACTGCCAAAGCTTATAAATAATTTAGTACAGGGCTGCGGAAGCCTGCTAAAATTTCAAAGGTTATTTTTATACGCTGAATATACGGAGGGCATAAACGTTTATTTTGCCACTTTTACTCCAAGGTTTCATTCCTCTAGATGCACATGTTGCACCAATGATGCAGAATGCTCAAGTTTCATGACAGAGATATGCAGTGAATGGAAAGTGTGGGACAAAAAGTCAAAGCCGAATAAATCTAAAAGAAGAAAACTATTCCGTATGTCAGTATTTAACTCACAAAACTGTCCAGTGGACTAATTTGGACAGTGAAGCTGTCGGTTTTATACTGTGTAATAGGTGTTTAGTGGGCGAAATAGTGCCTTTTACATATTTAACTTGGTTATTAAAATGCCCACTAAAGAATTACTGTATTTTGTGACGCCCTCTGTTGTATTATCTGACGTGTTGATATTGCCACTGGCCCCAGGTTACACTCAGAATTTTCGTTATTTATAGAATATTTTTTTCTTCAAACTTTTGGTGTTCACACAACACATTTTACAAACTGCAAATTATTTTCAAACGGCTGCAAAGAATCAATATTTACTAGGTTAAAAATGTCGCTTCTAAGCAGTTCAAGGTAACGTTTTGGAAATAATAACCGAGGTTTTGAGTTTGAATACTAGAACATACAGGGTTTCCACGGCCAAGTGGGAAATAGGGAAATACATACAATCGGTTTTCGGTGAATATTATCTCCCTAATACTACTTCAGCCAAATTTAAATGCCATATATTATAACTGGGTTAACGATGAACATTTCCTCAACCATAGTACAAAGATTGTCATTTTAATAAAGCCAGAAAATTATTATTTTTAAATCTATTGCACGTGAATGCCTAATAAGACTGTTAACATGTGACAGGACTGCAAGCGGCCATGGCGTAGAGTTCACACAACGGCTTAATAACGCAATGCACGAATTGTTTAGGGTTCGAATCCCGACAGAGGAATTTTGTTTTTTTTTTAATTTTTAATTGAAAAGCGAAACACATAATAGTACTCGATCATTATAAAAATCATTGTTGTTGAAGATAAAAAAAATCAAAAAACAAAATTGATCTGTAGGGATTTGAACCCTAAACAATCCGTGCATTGCGTTATTAAACCGTTGTGCAAGCCCTTGCGCCACGGCCGCTTCCAGTCTTGTCATACGTTAACAGCCTTATTAGAAATTCACGTGCAATAGATTTAAAATAATAATTTTCTGGTTTTATTAAAATGCCTTTCTTTGTCCTATGGTTGTGGAAATGTGCATCCTTAGCCCAGTTATAATATGTGTCATTTAAATTTGGGTGAAGTAGTATTAGGGAGATAATATTTACCGAAATTCGATTGTATGTATTCCCCCTATGTCCCACTCGGCCGTGGAAACCCTGTATATCGCTTCAGTTGGACATAACACATGCGTTAAAGTGATTTTTGTTTCAAGAAAAGCAGAAAACGTTGCAATAGGTTTCACGTACAGTTGAATTTTTGGATCTTGTCCGTTACGTCATAAGTAATGTCAGGATGAATCAAATCATTGACAAATTGTGGCGGCATCTATGTTCAATCAACAAAACTAACACTTAGGTACTCGTAAATCCACTAAAAAGGTTTGTGTTGAAACTATAAGCTTTATTTAAATTTAGGTTTTGATATTAAGGCTCTATTTTCACTCCTAGCGAGTACACCCCTAAACTAACGTCGGGTGTGTGTGTTTGTTATCCAATTTATTTGTAAATATACTGGTAAACACACACGCACACACCCGACGTTAGTTTAGGGTGTACTCGCCAGGAGTGAAAATAGAGCCTTAACACAATTGACACAATGTAATGAAACTTATTTTATATATATTACGATATTACCGACTAATTTTGAAGAGTGCCCTCTAGAGACCAATAGATCAACCTGAATGAAGCTGACTATCACGAAACGATATATCTCCACCTTGCTATCTATCTATCTTCATCACACTTCTATATAGCCAATACGAATAGTATCTAGGCGTATGTCTTCTTAACGCAACGACTCATATATCTTATTTACATTTCTTTCTAACGTACATTAAATATCGGCGATTAATGTTTTACGTACATCTTTGCTAAACTACATTGTTAATGACGTAACGGACAAGATCCAAAAATTCAACTATACATATATCAAATGGAATGGTTTTTTTCCCGATACTTTGTTACTAAAGTTTACTTTTGGTTTCTTGCTCTACACTGCAGAAATATGTTTTGCGTGAAGACAAATTTGGGGAAAAAATGAGATTGGGTTGTGTCGCATTTTTTTATTCGGTCATGTCTTGCTACCTTAGTTGAAAAAGTGAATAAGTCTAGGAAAACGCATGTAGGGGTTAGCCAAAATAATATGAACGTTTGTGAAAAATAGTACTCGAAAGAAACGTCTCGTATACTTCTGCTTTCTAAGGCTGCATTTTGCTAGCTAGCGTCTAAGAAAGTACACACATCGTCCAAGTTAAAATTGCGTTCTGGCTAGCCTCTCTGAAATCGAATGAGGCATGCTTGTTGGTGCCAGGCGTGATGCAGCCTTAGTAACGATAACGGCAACCCTGCTAGATATTGGGAGAATTATAGTGTCGACTATAATGTCGCCATATTTGAAACACGGAAAAACACAATTGCAGTTGAAAGTTGAAGCTGAATGACAGAGACGGAAGGGTTTTGAAGCGGATTGTGCCCTAAAAACACAAGACAGCGGCGTCTACAGAGAGCAGTTTCATCAAAAACTATCCGGTGTGAATTGCATACGGCACATTCATTGTGGAGCTGCTCTTTCAGGGCCATATGATATCACGAGCAAAAAAAATTGGTATGGAGCAGTATGTCATCTAAGAGTGTAGGAAAACTACACTTTATTGACGGAATAGTAAACACAGACAAATATTTAGAGATTTTGGAAGAATCACCGGATACCGAATATGGAAAATCACTTGAAATCAAGGCCAGATTTTGTCTTCCAGCAAGACGGCGCAGGGTGTCATACGTCGAGAAAAGTTTTGAAATGGATGGAAGACTATGGGATACCTACCAGTTTTGGGATGGGTTTCAAACAGTTCTGATTTATTTCCAATTGAAACTGTGTGACATGAGATGAAGAAGGCACTCGCAAAACATCCCGCAAGATCAATCCCTGATTTGAAACAAAAACTTCTACGGGATTCTTTTACGGTGGCATTTTGCCAAAGCTTAATCCACATAATGCCACAAAAACTTTCAGATGTTGTAACAAGAAAAGGTGATGTTACCTAGTGGTAATGTGTAATGTAGTTTTAGATGCAAGCAATAATTTATACAAGAGGAGGACCAACGGCCTATTAATAAAAAATACTCTTTTCATAGGTGTTCACATTATTTTGTCCAACCCCTGTATTTATTAACCTAAGCGATTTCTGAAAGTTACATAATAATAACAAGTAAATTCTGATCATGTTTGCTAACACCACTACTCCGGTATTTTCCTTCGATCTCAATAATTTCTCATTAAAACAATTATTCTCTGCTTGTTAAAGGTTTATTATTTTCGGGGAATCCATTCTAAGTATCGCGTACGGTTAGAGTAGACTCATTTACATTATTTTTATACGCTTTTGCACATTCTATAATTTCCCTTAATTATCATTTGGTGATATATTACGCCTACTACATGTAAATGGCTGGTTTACATAAATCTTTAAAGGCTATGGTCTGAAAATGACAGTTTCTATTACTCAACTATTGTTTTTTATGCGAACAGATATGTATAACACAAATCCAGAACATATGCAATTAATTCTCTGTAGAAATTTATATGGTAATGTGAGGTATTTGCGCCGTTAGTAATGCAAGTATGCAAATATCATATAAGTACATTATGGCAACGTTGACATCATTTTTGGACATGTTCAGTTTTGAAAAAATTGAAGTGTTGTAATTGTCTTTATTATCAGATAAATAATGACGTTACGTTACTGACTATACCTTGCTTTTTATTAAGAGGACCAAATGATGAAACCCGCTTCACATTAGGCAAATTAAACTGACAGCTATTTTGCCGGTAAATTTAAATGATGTATTAGAATCAAATAAGGTATTTACGGTAAGATCTGATTAGCGTTTGCCATTTGTAGGACGTAAATTCACTCAAAGTAAACTAATTTGATATTATTGCGGACTTTAATAAATCTCAAACATGACTGCTTCTAAACAGAGATTAATTAGGAATTATTTATTAAGAACGTTTCTCAAGAGGGAATAGAATGAAAATGCTTTATGTATGATCTAACAGCTTTATTTACCGATAAAAGAAATAACAAATGTTAACAGTTTAAAAATCTATATTTTCGGAAGAATGAAGCTTCACAATTTATTGAAATACCTCCACTTGCTCCACCTTCCCCAAGAGATAAAGCCAACAAATTGTTGACCTAATCTCCTGGGTTCCTCACCCTGACTCGCCAATTGTCTCCTGCCATCGAAAAGGTAGAAGGACGCAAAAAGCGAGCCCCAAATATAAATTTTATTATGTACAATTGATATCCGTTCATTTTTCCATATACTAGAGATAAAGCTTCATACTTCGCTAACTTACAACTTATTACAAAATTATTGAGGTCCCTCCACTTACCCACCAAGATATAAAGCCAACAAATTGTTGACCTCATTTCCTGGCTCCCTTACGCTGACCGACCAATTGTTCCCCACCACCGAAAAGGTAGAAGGGTGCAAGAGGTGAGCCCCACACAAATATTACGCTAAAACTGTACATACGTCATAAATTGCAATAGGTATGCAATTACTGGATGCTTACGTACAAAACGAATATGAACTATATTCGCTTCGTAAAGCAATCTCATAATAATTCATTTAGATTTTAGTAAGTAATCCAATAATTGTTAACCTTTACATTAATATAAATTTAAGTCCTTAAGTATGCGGATGATGTTGCAGGTAATTCTATTGATTGTTTTTGTTTTACTGAGGCACACTTTCACTCTTGTAAGTTTCTCTGAAGGTAGTGTAACTTTGTTTTCTCAACAAATTTATTACACTTGTTTATGTGGAACATTTTAAGTTAAGTTATAATGCAAAGGGTAAATATACATTGCCATATCAATATTGGATGAGTTCCAATTCTGAACCAGGTTGTTAAGCCGGAAGTATGTATGTATATTACCTAGATACACATATGTTGGAATTGTACGAAACTGGTGAGCGTTAGTTATTTGATATTGATGGAATTTACAATGGTGGAAAAAGATTATGTTCCGCATGCGGAGATATTATTTGTTGTTTGAATTATTGGGTTTCGTCTTTTCATCCCAAATAAAAAACATAAAAAGTAAACGTGACTCTCATTTGTGGACATAAAATGTTGTATCTCATCCTTTCAATCCATGCAACTATTTTACTACGCAAAGACTCTGCAACTAATGGATAATGTACGCTACATTACGCTTTTCCCAATATATGACATAAAAGCCTAATCTGATTACGGCGAAGGATCACTCTCGTTGAAATTCCCCAGCACCCTTTGAGTTTGTTCCAGCCACTCCGGCGACCAAATCTATGTAATGATGTACTCGTAGCTGCTGTCATTGCTGTTCCTGTGTGTTGTTTCTCAAATTAAGTGTTCGTGTATCTCCTCTCGGGGTCCTTCGCTAGAGTCGACAGCACTTCAACGCAATCCTTTGCGGTAGATGTCTCATCGTGCACAACAGTTTCAGTAAGTGGGGAAGGCGGAATTTGCATCTGAAAAGCTTCACTTTCAACACTTCTCTGATGAATACTAAGTAGAAAGGAAAGTTTTCCTAGACTTGTATTGTAACGTCAAATTGACTTATAGGCGGCAAAAAAGTTTAGTATAACAAACGTGAATTTGTTTCCAATAAGTATACTTGAAGCTAAATGACAAATTGGAGAAATAGATTTGTGTTCTTAATGTAATTCAATTTATTGATTTTGACAATAATAAATTACTCAAAGCGTTTGAAATATTTAGTTTATTGTATAGCACAATATTGTTTGCCAAACTTTGGTGTGGGTATCGTATGCTAACTGAACATAAGACAATATGTACTTCTAGGTTACCAGACTGTAACAGCAAAACGATATTATTCAATACGTCTCTTGCTATACGAGCACAAAGTGAAAAATAGATATATTTAAAATACGAAAGTTATGTAACTGTGAAACCCATATCCAAAATTAGTTTAGAATATACAGGATGTTTGTGTTTTCTAAACACCAGTAACTTTAAACTTTTGATGGAACAGCCTATAAAAATCAGTACCTCTTTGAAACCATTTTCAGTTTTCCAAATTGAAGCACAATTTCGTGATACATCCAGTTAAAGTTTAAAATTTCAAGCTTTGTTATATGTACCAAGGTTCTATAGTAGCTCTACGTAAATTATTATTTTAATTTTTTCTTAAAATATTCGGCACACTATGTGTTAAAGGTAAAGCTTCCTTGCAAAGAAAGGTTCAAACAAGTAAAAATAATGAAAAAATATATTACAATACAATACTTCGTCAATGTTGATGCAGGAATCTCATTTCAACATCTTGTTACCGCAGATTTCAGTTCTTTAATGTTTTGATATTGGTGCCACTGTTCCCCAAAGATTTTCAATTGGGTTCAAGTCGGGAGAAGTGTAAAACCGTTTCTAGAAGATATAAGATTCAGAACTCATTCGTGTCGAAATAAAAAGGAGTTTTATTGTTATGGGTAAAAGCCGCCCAAACCATTGCACTACCACCACCAAAATTTCTACTCATGGCAACTTCAGTGTTCTTACGCAATTCGTGCCAATAATATTTAAAGCCATCCAAGGTCCGTCCAAATTAAATTTCTTTTTGTCTGAAAATATGAAGTTCTTCCATTCATTATCCCAACTCATATGATTTTGTGCAAATGTCAGCCTTGCTTCTTTGTGATTCTTTAAGGGTGGTTTTGAGACCGTTTTCTGCCATCTAAAGCGTTTACTACCGGATAAAATTTGTTGCACACATCTCTTAGTTACTTACTGGAAAATTTAAATCACATTTGATTTGTTGTGCGATTACCAGAAGAGGCTAACCGGAATATCGATGAGTGCACTCTTCGCTTAAGTTTTTGATTGGTTCCTTTAGGACGATATTGAGGAATTATCCAAACTTTTAAAATAATTGATGAGGTGATGGGATCGCCCCATTTTCTTGGCTATTGCTCGGTTTGAACACCCCATCTCTTTATAACAATTTATTTTTGTTTTTTCATCCTCGATTAGCAGTTTACCTCTCGATATTGTTATCGCTATATCAAATATCAATACTTCAGTAATATGTATATTTAGTAATGAATGATCATTTTAAAATGTTCAGAAGAGTTTTTGCACTGGCAGGCAATTCCTAACTTCATACAATGTTTGTCTAGCACTGTGGAACTATTCAAATGTCGCTCGTATTTATACATTTATATCACAGGTAATTCCCGTATTTACCAAAGAAATGTGATATTTACAAAATAATATTTCTGCCTTTTCATTATGTTCACAAATAAAATTTTAGGCAATTCCCAACTATTACAGTTGCTAAATATTTATAGGTTTATAGGAGAACTACAAAATGATATGGAACTACAGAAATTTCGCTGAGTGTAGTAGTAGAATTGATCGGACTTAAAGATGCAAATACCTGGCATGACCTGGGATGGCAATGATTTCTAGCGCGTTTTTGCTGACTCAAAGGTGGAATGCCCAATTTTCTCTAGATCTGAACATTTATTAGACCAGTCTCACGATAACCACACGCAAGATAAAGCAGTAATGTTCTGTAGAATATTGAGCTAAAACCTTCCACCTAAACCTGATGGAACCCTTTCAACACATCAGAGGAGACAGAACCGAACGTAGGCGGATGGATCTGCAGGTGATTATTAAAAAGTGATGTTTAAATGAAGGTCTCGTTAACTAGACACTTGTGAGATTCAGAAGAAGTTTCTATCCCCCCAATGATTTTGCTTGAGAAAGGAGACGAAACATAAAATGAGGGGTTAAACACGTACCAGATATTTGAAATTTGAATTTCATTTCGTCGATTATCTATTCGTCTATTATCCTGACATTCTCAAGGGTCAAGATGTTACATTTTTCTGCTGGCAGTTTCCTGAAGTCAGTAAAAACATTTGGGGTCATTTATGCCAAACCTAATTTCTTATGTTTGTACATGTCTAGAGGTCTTACCTTTGCTTTACCTTGAGCTTGTTAACTTAAGTTAACAGCAATAAAACCGACAGATCGTGAAGATCCGGGAAGAGGAGGTTTCTAGAAAGAAAAAGAAAAACAAACTAGAAAGGCAGGGAGATTATTAATAATGTCCAATTGTTTGCGTCTTCAAATGGAATCGGTCTCTCTCAATCCTGTAGTTGAGTCATTTAGGATATACTTTTGTCATACATATATGAATTTAACAATCGCTATGTTATTTCCCACCGATGTGACCATTATTCCTTAGCAAAATGATTTGAAAATATGAGCAGATAAAAGTAAATACAGCGAAATTTAGAGTGTGGCATAGATTAAACGAAATTTGCATTGTTTACATCCAGAGGATGCAGTTGTCTACGAAAATAAACTGTTTATTGAACAGCTGAATTTAATTGTTTAATTTGGATGACTGCTGTTGCGATATAAATCTTGGATATAAAAACATTAAACGTGTTATGGGAAGCCGATTGTATTGTAGTTTTGTACCCTGTCAGATACAAGGATTTTTTTTCTGTAGTGTGTGTAATATTTACGACAACAGAACTTCGCTTGCTTGTAACAGTATCACAAATTGTATCTCTTTTTTTTCATTTCAAACGTGATTTAAATTCCATCCCAGTAAATAGAATTTCTTCGAAACGTTACGAGTTTCTAAATGGACTTTTATGTAAAATCTAATCTCCAAAGATCTGTGCTAAATCCTAACGTTAGAACGTTTTATACTAGAAGCAATTACAGGGATGTAATAGTCTTGGCAGGGTTGATACGTGTAGCGTGTAAATATTGAATATTTCTGTTTTAAGCTGCGTTTACACGAATAAGTTATATGATCGTCTTCAAAATATAATTAACAGAAAAAAGGTTATGTGAATAGAATTGTTTTATAACTTGGATCAATAATAATAATAATAATTCATGCCTTCACATCCCCCATAAGCTTTCGCCAATTATAGGGGGCATCGGCTGGCCAGGAGTTATTATTACGCCTGCGGCTGTAGACCGACTTAAGATGTTATCTTTCCGCATTTGCCGTGGAATTTGGGGAATTACTGAAAACCAAATTCAGAAAGAACATACCGGGGTTCGAACCCGATAGAATATTATGGAATAATTCTGTTTAGCAAGATTATTTTCGCGAGATTAAATCACACTATACTATCAGAATTTGTATAAATTTTCTAATAGATTTTATTATTATAACAGATTATTTTACGATACTTTTTGTGTTCAAATCGACCGGTGTAAACGCAGCCTTACGGAAGCCGCACGAACAGTTTTAGTGTCGGGTTCCATACTTGCCTTGTGTTTACGATACACGTTCAAGGTGGACGTACGTTTTCGGTATTATTACACATATTGATCGGCAGATAGTTACGCTTCAACGTCAATACGTCATCGAGGGGAGCCCAATTTCTCTGTCGGGCGTCTAAAATATTCATCGGACGGAATTCCATACAGAGTACGGAATGTCGAACAAGTTTTTCGGTAGATATTAATAATAGAAACCGTAGTGTAAGCTTTATTGTGTGCTCATGACATCTTATATTGGGGTTGTAGCTGACATGATATATTTTCAACGTATCAAGGCGCCTTTTTGTTGAAATATTTACGTTTGGGTGACCGGCTTTTCTAGAAAAAAAGTGCCCGTAATGTTTATTTTATGCTACCTATAGTCGTGTGCAGAGTAGTATTGTGCTACAAAATAAAAGTAAATTAAATATTTTTAATACGTGACCTAAATTTTTAATATTTATGTATTTCTGCACGGTATTGATTCTATCAATTGCTGATACTTCTTGATAGAGTTTGACATGTAGAGGGACGTTCATGACTGTTTTGAGTTTAAAAGCTAAATTATTTTATTGACTTTATATCATTGTTTAGCTGTTGGACGCATTTCTCTTTCAGATGTTTATGTAGACTTTCTTCCGTGCAGCTTCTTGCTTGCTTGAGCTTTGCCGCCCTAGAATACTGATAACAGTAGATGTGCAGTTTTTAGGGAAATAAATCAGAAAATTATCAAAATTATGAAATTTATTAAAAGCTTTATTAAACAATGAAAATGACAAGATCTGCGTTGCACTAGTTTAGTGGGTGAGGGAAGACGTTTAAACATACTACATTTACTAAGAATTACAAAGTCTGGAAATATATTGTAACTTTGAAAAATTAAAAATTTTAGAAAACAAATCAATATTGGAAGGAATGTTACATTACTACAAATTTTGAGAATTATGATTACATATGAAGGGGTTAGAAGCACAATGGTAGGTATAACCGCCATTATGACGTTGTGTTGTATTTAAAAGTAACTATGAATGCTTTGTTAAAATTGACAAAGATATACTTTGAAGCAATTTTATACCCTGTGCATAGAAATACCTTCCAACTTTCCAGTAATTTCACAGTATTATTGAAAAGACTCCTATTTCTAGAAAATTTTTGAAAAAATTACTTTACTATTACTATTTTCCAAGATAGCGAAATAATTTGGTGTGAAAATGCTATGAGTGATACAGAAGTAATTCTTATTTAAATATTTTTTTTAAGGAAATATAACAAAATATAAAATTTTTAATCGTAATCAGATTAAAGCATCTCATCATCCTTGATTGTCTCAATCTCACTTTCGTTGGCACTTCCAAATTACTGATTACGATGATTCTTGCTTTACTTAGCAGCATGAGGTAGTTGTTGATAAAATTCGTCATATATTGGCTGAATAAAATCTAGTATCAGTATTAGATTATCCCATTTTTGCTACTTAATTGTTACAGGTTCTCTATACAATCTTTTCAGATGTTGAAAAAGGAAATGATGTCTCCAAAGTTCTTATAAAACTGAAGGTGAATAAATTGGGTCTTGTTGTCTTTTTCAATTAAACCAAAATCTCTATCGCACTCCATGTAAAGCCATGACCAGGCCAAGAATCTTATGATCAATCGATTCCAGCAGAATGGTGTAAAAGCACTCATACTATTCTGCTGTCAAGAGAAATTGACACTATTATAAGTTGATTATAAAATCTACAGACACCGAAATTGCACTTAAGAATTAAGATTTTGCTCCTAATAGATTATAATGTAGCCAGTTTAGAACTGCGCCTAAGTCATTTTTCATAAATTAGTCACTTATACACCACTGTGCTTCTAAACCAGTAATTGCAGAAATACCAATAGTTTTACCAATTGTTTAGCGAACATTTCGGCCAAGATTACGAAAGTTGCGGAAACCACAAAAATTTGCAATTATACTGAATTTTTACAAAAAAAGAAGAAAATCGAAAATTAAGAAAATGCGAAAACTGAGAGAATTATAATATAGACGAAATTCAAAGTTAAGGGAATGAATATTAGAAAAATTTATTAAAATTACAAAAATTCAAAATATGTACTACAAAAAATATACGCTACACACAACGACAATACCATTTCTTTATCGGATTAAATTATCAAAATTATAGCAGGTACCAATATTACTAACATTATGAGAGTTTCGAAAATTACCAAAAATAACAGTTAACTATTACGAAAAAAGAATGGCAAAATTCAGTTTATAATTTTTATTTTTTATTTATTTTGTTACACATATTAGTGTTACAAAATTTAGCTGTCACTAAATTTGCGAGAATAATAATTGTCCAAATTATAAAAACTATTCAAATTACGACAATTACAAAAATTGACAATTAAACAGGCTTGTTTAGGAAAAATTTAGAAAATTATAACATTTTTTAAAATCCTACTTCGATTGATATCACAAAATAATTCTTTTTAATAAGATTTCATTTTTAATTGGATGTGTACCTACATTAATAAATACACTTGTCGAATTTGGGTAGCAGAAAAACCACGTTATTCATGAATTATTTGGGAATTCCTGAAAAGAGTTAGCTGGGGAGGCGGTTTTGGTCCCAAAGTGTGAATCGGCTATGTTCACGTCACAATTAGTTGTATTTCTTATCGAGAAATGCCAACAAAATTCTAAAGCAATATCTGAAAAAAGTTGACATCATTTTATCAAGAGTTTTCAGAGTAAGCCATGAATAAAATCACTTATATTTGAGATCTATTAAGCGATTTGCGATTATACCTATGTCCTACGTATCTGTGGGTATGACTATGTGTCACACCTTGGGGGTTAGTATAAATTCTCTAACCTCAGACGTGACTGGTCTGTCTATCTTAATCATTCATAGCCTAGACTAGAAGAATTTTTTGTGGCTCGCTCCTTATAATAATGGGGTATGCTGAAGGTGAATATTGGCGGGTAAAGTAAAAAAGTATCGGGAAATTAGCAGACTTAATCCGATTGTGATTTTGGTGCGAGAATGATATATTTTAATTGGTTGAAGTTTGTGCATCTTTTGAAACAAATAAATTGATTATTTATTGAGTTGTTTAAAGAAGAATATCAAATCAATCAATTTAAAAATATAACTGAAGCTAACATTTGTAGATTGTATATTTGTACATTCTGTAATTAGAAGAATCTGCTTTTGTGTTTCATGTTATAAACGAAAAACATGTCGAAAGATGCAATTATTGGTGAAAAAACTGGTGACATTTGTTAAAGTATCTCAAGAACTAGTGATCTAGAACTGTGATTTGAAAACAAAATTTTTATGGAAGAATATCATATCACACAGGGCTGTTTCGTTGTTATGTAAGCTTTGTTATTCCTCCAGTTCACCAGTATTTCATCCACATTCTATTATTATTTATATTTATTATTTTAAAATAAAATTCGGACGTCGAAAAAGAAACCGTAAACATCAACTGTAGTAGCATCACCATCAATATTTACGACTTTCTTCTTCATAGTATTGTGACGTAGCATAACGGAAACAAGTCGTTTATTTTGGTGCAAAGTACGAGGACGCCCACGAAATAGACAACCAGTTCAGTCAGCGAGTTAAAAGATGAACCTCGCATAATGCCATAATAGTAAGGACGTTATGGTCTAGTTCGATGCTGACCGACGTCGACGCGTTCGTGTTGACGACGTCCCGGCGCTGCGCGGATGTGGGTCATGAACGAAGCTCATCCGTAACCAAACATTGGATCCGCGGAACACGTAACAAGGTCGAGGGCGACGAAAAATTCCAACCCGGGCAACAAGCGACAGCACTCTCATAGTCGGAAGATGTATGACCCAAGAGAGAGCTCCGGTTGCTTGGAAGAAATCGATACACGATTCCTGTGTCGATGACGTGCAGTTTCAAAAGTTATATTACGATCTTGCAGAAGTGAATTATATTATTAATGGAATGTCTTCTAGGTATGTCAGGTTGGAATTTTTATACATGCGTAATGATTTATTTTCGGCACCGCAACACTTGAAAGTTTGTTGTTAGTTTGGTAAAAGAGATACTGGTTTTTATACTACGTGTTCTTGTATTTTTAAATGACATCGATGGTAAAATATTGATTGCAATGAATTGTTAATATTAATATTTGCTGTACACAAACTAATCAGTTGCGAAAGTGTTATTATTTGACTTTAGAAATTTCATGCAATTTATAATAAAGCCGTTGGCTGTTATAAGATTAAAATGTCACAAACTAAGAGTGCAAATAACTAAATTTCAGGTGGAGGCCTGCTTTGTTTACGTTTTGAACGGAAATAGTAAGAGGCCGAGTAAAAACTCTTTCAATTTTCTCGCTAAATCAGTCTTCAAATCGTTTTTAGAATTCATTAACAACAAGATCTGTGTGTTTCCAATTAACGAGCTTAGGAAAACATAAACATGTTAAATTATTTTCTGAGAGAACCATATTAATATTAATTTGAAGAGACGTCATACAAATTGAACATCACTGTCAGAAGCAGGCAGCATGATCAATGAATCCTCAAGTGAAAAAGCTATACGCCAAAACTTGAAAGATTTTAGTAAACCAAATCCAGTGAAATAAATTATTATTATTATTATTATTATTATTATTATTATTATTAATAAACAATATTCTTCATATAAAGATTGCTCATAATTGGCCCGGTACCATCCCGCTCATTTTCTTATTTAGTGGGCGGGTAAACCCCCAACGGCCTTTTTGTCAAAAAGTTTACTATGACGTGTTAAGCTTGTTAATATGGTCGCATTCAGAGGAAAAGTTTGGGAGTTGGTCGAGAGTTAATTTTCCTGGTTTGGATTCATCTAATGGCTCTAATGACTTGTCCCCAAAGTAGCTTTGCCTCTCTGTGTCTGCTACTAACCAGTCGGCAAAGAGATGTGCGGAAGTTTTGCCTGCACTTCCACAGCGAGAGTTTACTGGAACAATTCCATGTTTGTGATTATTCAGTGGTGAGTGCCCAGTTAAGATATCCGTATGCAATCCCATCTTGGACCTGCTCATAAAGACTCCTTTACGGAGTCTATCCTGGTATGGACGAATACCGAGAATTTTACAATGTTTCAATGATAAGTTCATTCCAACAAGAACAGTGTCTGGCAGCTAGTTTAGTCGTGAAGAAAGCTTTGATGTTTGGTGATGTTAGTTTGAACCTATAAATGGCCATTCACTGGCTCCTCTAGCTAAACTGTCAGTCATTTTATTTTTAACATTTACTAAAGACCAAAACTTTTAAAAACGTAATTTAGACGAGTGATTGCAATTTTTCAACAGCTCTTTACTGTCCTCAACAAGGAACGAACATTGGGTACTTGAAAACTCTGCAAGAGGTAAAGATTTAAGCATGGAAGCCCATACTTCAAGTTTTTTTCTTTTGAACATGTCCGGCTGATTTCCAGAAACAGTATGTGACCTGGACTACGGAAAGGTACTTATCGTTTGAAATTAAGTTTGCGAGTAAGCGGCTGTAGGCACCTTACACGATCAAAAATATTGACAATATTCGTATTGACAATAATCCAGTCAATCTAGTATCAATACTGCCCAACCTTACACGATCAATAGTATTGACAATACTTTTGTCAATAAATTTGCTTAGTACCTTTGTTTGTTACGTTCCGATTCATTACCCGGGTCATCTTCTACTTTGGGAAGTTTGTTGAAGGTTGTCTCAGAGTCGGAAATAGATGATATACGCTCCATCATGACTGCGCTGTGACTGAAACGACTGCAATATTGATGCAAGTATTGATGCGCACCCTCACACGGTCAATATTATTGTCCATATATCCCTACTTGCCGGTATTGATGTGTGAATTTCAAAAAATCTAGATTTCCGTCAATCGTCGCATCAATCCATCAATATTCACCTTAGATGGTCAATATTATTGTCAATATTCTCTTGTATTGTCAATATTTTTGATCGTGTAAGGTGCCTAAAGATAAGAAGTCGTGTGCGTGCGTCGCGTTTGTATTTGCGCTTCTACCTCTTCTTTTTTCGTCTTACCCTTGCCTCTCCACCTCTCTTTAGACTTCCACTATACAGTGGTGCTTTTTACAATATTTTTTTATAATTTATTCAAGTAATTTCCTTTAAATAGATAATTTTGTGAACGTTGAACGGATTTTTATAATTAATGTTGAACTTTAAGGATGATTTCCAGCAAAAGTTTCAAACTTACGAGTCTGCGGTTTGTTCCATTGAAAAATACATTCAATTTTCTATAAATTTCGATCAAAAAACAAAAATTTGATTTTTCCGACCATAGGTACCTTTCCATAGTCCAGGTCACATATATTTTGTAATCATGCTTAAGTTACATTTCCATGGGCAACTTATGCTATCGTCAAATCTAAATTTGAAGAAAAATAAAAGAAGTTGGTTTATCTTAGCAAAAGTTATAGTAACACAGTGGTTTGCGGGTAAAACATTTTGTTTTATTTGTGGTTGGAACAGCTACAATCACCTTTTAATTCAAGGCAATAATGTAAAAATATATTGGTTCTACCTTACAGAAAACAAGCTTTGCCACACATTTTTGAATAGAGCTGTTGGTTCTCTTTAGTAATTGAAAAGTTTGGGCGGCATTATTTAATCGATGTCATTGAATTGAAGCATTTAAGAAATTGCTGCAGATTTTCAAGAACCAGTCGCAGTAAACCTTGAAACAAGTTGGATTACGATGAATGCGCTTCCATAGGTTATTCCACAAATGCACAATTTTATTCTTCCTGATGTTTCAGTCGCATCTACACGACTGGGATCTAAAATCTACAGCTTGATATTTGGTAAATCAACTGATATTATGTCTGCCAAAGTAAGTGATAAACGACCATGTTATTTCCAAACTGTGAGAACCAAAATTTAAAACTGGATCACAGCTTTAGTACGTAAACGGATCTTCCAGATGCCATTTACGTAACTTCTATAGCGAGGCAGTTTTTGTATCGTTTTGAGTCTAAACTCGGCTGGGAATGTCAACGTAATGGCAGTTGCACATAAATAAGGGAGTCTCCTCAATATTGAGAATGTTTTTGGGCATTAAGACCCATATGGCTGAGAAAATGCCAAAAGTGTCAGTACATGTTACGGTCTATGCCTAATGCATCTTCAGATGGAAATTTTAAAATAATTTTAATTTATGGATGCTTAAATTTACAAAAAAGAGGTTTTTGAAAGTTAGTTTTCTTGGACAAGAGTGTTAAAGTTGATATTTTTAAGGCAGAATTTCATAGAAACAATAACGAAAAAGTTGCTTGAGATGTCGGATTTTCTTGATCTTTTCGTACTACCTGATCAATTTAATGCGGAAAACTACTTAAGCTTCCTAAATAACGACCTACCACTTTTATTAGATGTTCCTTTGCTAATTCGTCACGATATACGGATGCAACAAAATGGGGCTATTATTAAATTAGCTAAAATTATCCAAGAAATTGAATAGGTCGCAGAAGTAGGGTAGCCTGGCCTCCACGAGGTCTCGACTTGATCACTCACTTGATCTCTTTTTGGCGTATTCGGAAAACATGTATTTAAGCTTATTGAAAATGCAGAAGATTTAATATAATAGTTGAGAATATTACTCGAGCAGCAATATAGCCCAACTTGATGACAATAGACATAGAAATCCATGGTGAAAACTTGTTTCACAGCGTTCCTATTTTTTCTTTAGGAAGCATTGAAATACCAGAAAATAATAAACAATTCAAGAAACACACAACGCTACTGTGTATTTCAAAAAAAATATCACGTTTTGTCAATACAAAAATGTGTAAACAAAAGAAACAAGGTTACTACACCTAATAGCATCATATTTCAAGTCGAATGATATTGAAACGAAAAGCACATTTCTTTGTCCCTCATCTACTATTCCAAATAGTCCTAATTCCATAAAATGTTTTGTATGCGAACCACTACTGTTCTTTTGTCCTACTTTTTTTCCGGAAAAGGAGGAAATCGTTGTTTCTGGGATAATAAATTAGGTTTCGTGTTTGTTATACGCGGGATAAAAACATTTAACGCTAACCTCCAGGCGTGACCCCTTCATAATTCCTGCCAGCAGAAAGGACAGAAATGAAAACGGAATTATTATGTCAAGGACAGAAAAAAGAAAATAGGGATGTCGGGAAAATGAGGTTTCGTGTGCAATTTACACTGTCCACATTAAAAATCGGTCGGCTTATGTCTGTGTACTTTAATTTTTAATTTAAAGGGAAATGCATTAAATTGTCCCACCCTTTTAAAATGTTCTAGCTTTAATGATGAATACAAGTAAGTAAATTAAAACAAAAATATTTGTCATTATAATTTATAACATGAAATCAAAGAAAACGAATAAAATTGAAAAATGTGTCTTCGAACAAGCGGTGAGCCGTTACATCTTATAAATACAGTAATATTTCGTCATTAAGTTGCGTGTATGATTGTGTCAATTGGCAATCAATCTAACTATAGGGCACATTAAAATTGAAATAAATGCGTGTGGCAAATAAGATTCTTACGAAAAACAAGTGGGAATGCATGGTCTGCACTAAAATTTTATGTAAATTCCCAAAACTATTAACATTTATTTAAAGAGGTCATTAACAACATATCTAAATTTTAGACACATCGATATAATACTCGTTTGAACGATCGATTTGACTGTCTATAACGAGCCAGACAGTGCTGATGAAACAAAAATAAACAAATAATACAGGCATAACAAACTTTATGGTTTGCAAAATATTTTAAATAAGTTAAATGTGTTAAGGTCCTTAATATTAAAACACAAGAAATTCATCATCTGTAAAACTATACTGTGATTTCAGGAATGGAACAAAAAATGACTTGAATACTTGAAGGATCTTTACATATGCAAGCCATTTGAGAGATTACATATGCAAGTCATTTGAGAGTATGGTAATATGTGCCTAAAAATAAAATTTCGTATCGATTTTTATGTCTACATCTTTGACAAATACAATTTCATTTATATGATTTACATGCAAAGAACAAGGAAGTAGAGTGTTTAAAATGGAATTTGAACCTACTCTGAAGTTGTGTTCGGTTATATTTCTTGTCATGCTGCTTGTAATCGATTCCTAAATATAATTTACAACATATTCGGTTAACTTTTCTGCCTTGCCAGTATGTTCTACAAATGCAATGTCTATCATCGAAATAATAACTTTCAACGTGTCTTTAGTGAATCAGTGCCTCGTAATCAACGTCAACTTCAAGCTGACATAACTATTGTGATAACCTAAGAATTAGAATGCTGATTTTTACTATCATTCCAGGTTAGAAGTTAAAGAACTGTTTTAATTATTGAAAACGCCAAAAACACAAAATTAGGAAACTAACAAATCTAATATTACCACAAATTTCAACTGCCAAATTCATATAAATTGCTTTCCTCGTCAAAAATGTTAATTAATATTTAACTGGTTATATATCAACAAATCTATTAAGCCTAGTTGGGTAGGTTTCATTTCTAAGGCACTATGTTATATAGATAATTAATAAGAAAGCTCTCTTCTTGCTTTTCGAAGAAAAACATCTATCAATAATGCACCGATATCATAAACTTTCTGGACGAGTTTAAAACAAAATTATGATTTATTTGAACCTGAAGACAATTTGGACACGTTAACCACGTTACTCTTCAGTAGATCCCAAACCACTAAGGGAGGAAAGGGAATGAAAACCCAGATAAGCTTCCCAAAGACGCAGCAAAAATGCCATTTATTGGATCTGTTCCCTGTTGTGGTTTGCAAACAAACCACATATATTAAGCAATTAACAAATGGGAGGATAATAGAAAGGCTTCCCACTGGCAGAATATGCCAGGACAAAAGCAGCAAGAAGTACTTTTATCAAGCTTGCCTAAGTTAGTAAAGCTGGTGATATCTTTCAACAAAGGGAAGGTTGGACAAATGGTGAGACTTTGGCAGATCAGGCGATCCTGACATACCATCCATACAAGTCCTGAATATCAAATCTACTGTTTATGCCAAGAAGATTTAATGACGGACGAACACATTTTGTGTGAATGTGTTACTGTCAATTGTATACGATAATAACATTTAGTAGGCTGTTGCTAACGCCTACTGTATGTTAATTAAAAACCTCCAATTAGTCTTAGAAGGGCAACGTTATAATAGACATCATGACTAAGGCAACAGTGCCGTTGCCCTTAAATTTTATGTTAAAAACTTTTACCAACGAAATTATTTCAAAAATTTCTTTATTTTTTTTTATTTATTATAGGCATTAAGGAAAACCCTGTTTTTTAATGCACATAAAATTTCAGTTGTATCTATTTATTTTTTAATGTAAAAATACCTTCACCAGTTTTTGTAATTAGGGACTACCGCAGTATTACAAACCAATAATATTATTTTAAAGTTTTCGTTAGCTTATATAGGAGAAGGACATCGTTTATATGTTTGATTAGTCATTTAACCATGTACCAACAAAATTCAATTTGTCCAATTTTACCTGCACATAGAACATGATATAATGACACCACATTTTGTATTGATCACCCAAAATTGACTATTGTACATCTTCGTTTTTGGAAAAAAGATCATCACAATAGGCGCATTCACGACCATTATCTTCAAGATCATAATTAGAATCTGCGTTATGGTTTGCATCACTTTTGTCATTCTTACATTACAGGCCAATATAAGAATGAAGCACAATCTGTGATTCAGTGATGTTCTGAACAGTAACTGTTTTTGTTTTTTTCAGTTTCATTTTGATTACGAATAGATTGCGGCAGTTTTCTTCTATTCATAACATAGAACCAGTTTTCCATGTGGGTTTCAGTTGAACCACTTACAGTTGTGTTCAAGAAAATAGCAGTACTGTGTATTTTAAAATCTAAGGGACGGTTGTTTTAAAATTCAAGGATGTTTATTGCACCCCATTTATACAGAAAATAGTTCCATTACATAGGTGTTATAACATGCATATCATGCATGTTATAACATGCATATCCATCTATATATATATGCTCCTTTCTGGATAACTTCGGAGAAACACTAGGTTTTATATTAACAGTGCAGATAATCCCTATACAAAAAAAAAAAAAATAGCAGCGCTGTAAAAGACGATCAATACTAGATAACCTCTTAAGGTCTACACGCGTTAATCTAGTTCATACTTTAACAAAAGCAATTCCAACATCCAATAAATACCAAAGCTAACGTTTTTAAATAAAGTAACGGGCAGAAAGAAACATTGCACACCGAAGCAGCGCGAATAAATAACAAATTTAATTAACGGATGAAGGAGCTATAGATTTGTTTAAGGTATTACAGAATGTTCAGCGAAAATGATTGCTAATGGTTTAAAATGGAAAAAGAAAGGAGAAAAACCCGGCAAAAAAGAGAACCAAGAAGAGAGAGGACAGACTCATCGCGCAATATGCAAAAAGGAACCATTTACAACCTCAGGACAAATAAAAGATTATTTGCACTTGACTATAAGCACTGTCACAGTTAGACGACGGTTAGCTGAGACTAACCTCCATGGCAGAAGATCACGAAAGACACCGTAACTGAAAAAACACCATATCCGCAACCGCATTCAGTTCACCAAGGATAATTTGCAATGGCCTGCTCTTAAATGGAGGAACATATTATGGAGAAATGAGAGTGAAGCTCTAGTGGTCGCCGTTTGTATGTTCGCAAAACATCGTACTCAGAATATAAGCCACAATACTCCGCACAATCCATCAAGCACGGGGAAGCAAAAATCATTGTATGGGGATGTTTTTCTTACTATGGAGTAGGCCCTGTTTATAGAATAGACGGTATCAGTTGGATCAGCAGAAGTACGTCTAAATAAAGATATACTTCCATATGCAGAGGACAATATGCCCTTGAAATTGATCCTTATGCAGGATAGTGATCCTAAGCATACGAGAAAGACAGCTAAGGCGTGGTTTCGAGAAAATAAGGTTGAGGTTGTGGGCTGGCTTGCCTAATCTCCTGACCTCAACCCTATTGAAAATTTGTGGGCAGATATTAAAAAAGCTGTTTTCGACGCAAAATCATAAACTGCTACTGAATTATGGGAAGTAATTCAAGCATCTTGGTTTTCAGTACCATCCGAACGTTGCCAGCAATCAGTTGACACAATGCCATGACGCTGTCGAGCTGTTATAGCAAATAAAGGGCATAGAACAAACTACTAACTAGATTGTAAGCCAAATATGTTCTTGGGTTAATATTGTTAGGTATTATATTTACTTTTGTAAATTACTGCTATTCTATTGAACAGCTTAAAATAGAATAGTTAATGAATTTTACTTTTACTAAGCCACTGAGGCATTGATATTGTTATGTTATTATTGATATTATTGATATTGTTCATACTATCTCCTTATTCATGTCAGCAGTGTAAAATTAAAATTAAAAAAAATTAAATTCAATTAAATTAAACATTTATATTAATTAATTAATTATTAATTAGTAAAAAAAATAACTCCAGCCAACGGCGTGCACGGGGAAAAATTAAAAAACCCAGATTATAATGTGAAAAATTTTATTCCTCAAAATTTATTGTAAAAACACATCACAAAAACATATAACACATAATTACATCCATTTCGGCACAACAAATATGAAATTCAAGCTGGAACTACGAAAGTCATCCTTAAAAAATATCAAGCAGTACATTTGGAAATTTACTGTGTGGTAGGCCTGGAGAAACGGAGAAACAAAAGGGAGGGGACAGTTGTTCACGAAGTTTTGACGACTGACAGAAAAAAGAAGTCACGAAAACTGATTTTAACGAAAATACAACATTTTAAAGCAAGTAAAAGTTTATAAGTGCCCATTAGACCTTCAACAATCAAAATTAAACTAGTGAACAGTGAAGAAAACCCGAAAAGAGAAAAACAAGATTGAAAACGGCAGGGAGGAGTTTGTAACGCGCACAAGAGGATATTGGATACGAAAAACTTACACACACACACATTTAATAACATTGGGAAATTACAGGTAAGGGTTGAGGTTGGGTTAGTTAAATAACCATTGTAAAAAATATTAATCACATTATAATCTGTTTCTTCTTAAACTGTTCATATTTTTTATTTTGTGTCATAAGTGAGACACAACAATTTTAAAATTGTTGTGTGTCACTTATGACACAAAATAAAAATAATAAATGTTTAATTTGATTTAATTTAATTTTTTTTTTAGTTTTGATTTTACACTGCTGACATGAATAAGGAGATAGTATGAACAATATCAATAATATCAATAATTACATAACAATATCATGTATTATTATGGTGTATATTTCACATAAAATAAAATCAGATCTTCAATTGTTATTGTTTCTTTTCTTGAGCACAACTGTACATACGTTTAAATCGTAAATGACCACATGAGAGCCACATTCAGTGACTAAATTTTGGGAATTGAACGTGAACGAGGGAATTTAACCATATATGGTTGTGCCTAGTTTGTAAATAATTTATTAGTTCTATTTGAGTGACTTTAGAATGAAATCTGTTTGTAACATGGACCCCGATTCCAACAAAAAGCTCAACGATAATTGATTTTGTCGTTGGTTAATATTCTGCTTATACTGTTTGAATCATATAATGATATTGGGTACAAAGAATTTCGTGCTTAGGAACCTTGTTGGGGTGAACTTACAAATCTTCCCTCACACCCAATTGAACATCATTCGAGCATTTGCACTCGATTATTGCATTCTCAAAATTATATATTGAAGGCTTTCAAAACAAATCTTTAATGTTAAAGAGTTAATGTAGGAAAGGAAGAACCTATTTTGCTGGTTATGCGCCACGTATGCACCTACACCACATAACGTTTACTTCGTTATTTAAATTGAAACAGTTTGGAAAATTTATTTAAGTTTGTTCTAGGGATTAATCTAATTACGTATAAATAGGGTTTTTCGATTCTCCAGCAACGTGCAAGTATAAAAAATATGTTAAATAAACATAATGAGTAATATCAATGTCTCAATATACTCTAGATACTTTAATGATAATCATGCGGTTAGAAATTGCTTAGTTCTAGACACTTAATGTACTCTCGATGTTTTACAACAGCTAAAAACAAATACGCCGTCCTTTTCTATTTAGACTAGTCTAAAACAATATTTATTCAATTGACTGCTAATTACAATAATAATAATAAGATAAGAAAGATGTTAACCCAATTACATTGATTAAATGTAGAATGAATTATGCGTGAGGGATATTGCATAGCATCGTCATAATAACCGGGTCACCTCCGACATTCCACACGGCCTCACCTTTTTTTGTACTATCAACGCATCTCGCTCGCAAATCAACGATAAAACAATGAGCAAAATGGAAAAAAAAGGAAAGAATTTGACGGGAAAATAAGAAAATGCCTGTTTAGAATAATTGTACAGAGCAAAAACTGTTATACGTGGGAAATTTTTCACCTGTGTATCAATGATTTACACATGTAGTAAGTGTTACACGGTAATGTTGTGGTTATGTTGACAATTAGAACGGGGAATTAGCGGTATTAAGTAGATGTGATGTAGGAAAAAAGAAACGGACTAGGAGAGCATGGCTGTGCCGTTCTGACGAAGGATACCGTTACTAATGAGATTCATGCTTAATATTTCCTTCCGTTGGAGACAATGGATTCGATTTTTCGTAACGTTTTTGCCTAAACTTAAGGCTTTTAACAAAATTACGTCGAGTTTGTATTTACAATAAAACAGTTGAATTTTTTTGTGTGGAAAGGATTGTATGGTTTGCTTTCTTATTTTTCTATTAATTTAGCGCGAATTCTATTAACTGAGACGTATTATTCTTGGTGATCATTTTTACCTTTCTTTCGTTTCCTTCCGTTCTTCAAGAAAATTTATGTGTGTATTGCATTAGAATATATTTAAACACTCCTCTGAATTGTTGCAGGTTTCTATTTTTAGTTAACCGAATAAAAAATATAGAAGCCTTCGTGGGACCACAAATTGTATTAGGAGCTTTCCAAAAAATGAAAATGTAATTACAAGTTTGCAAATAAAATTTAGTATAGGAATTTGTGTCAAGGAACCAATCACTATAAAGGCCATCTCGCTTTCTTTCATAGCTTGTGTTGCTAGAGATCTGCATAGCAGCTGGTTTAGAAGTGGCAGCCAATTCAAGATATAGCACAAGCAACATTTTCCATTTGTGCAAACTTGCACTTACTCTTTATGTCTGAAGTATCGTGGGAATTTGGCTATGTGCACTTAGTAATTTTGGTCTTCCATCGTTGACGGTCTTCCGCCTCTCGGAGATGTGGTCTAGCCATCTTGATGGCGATAGGCCTTTGGGTGTTTAGCCTTCCACTTGGCCCCGTGCTATGAGTTTCACAAAGTTGTCTTCGCCTCTACGTGTAATATGTCCAAAGTATTGGAAGATACGTCTATGGGAAAAGGTGGATAATCGGTCCGTGATGTCGAGTTTATTCAGGATTGACTGATTCATTTTTCCAGCTGTTTATGGGCTGCGCAGCATCTTCCTCCAGCACCACATGTCAAATATATCTATACGGCGTCTATCAGCGCTCTTGATGGTCCACGACTAAGATCCGTATAGGAATATGGAGAACACCAGAGATCGAACAAGAGTCTTTTTGAACAATTCAAACAAAAATTATTATATCCAGAAAAAATACACGGAATATTTAGCTCAGACATTGTATGAGTCTTGTATCCCACAACTCGCCCTCAAATTGTACTTAGAATTTTTCCCTTATGAAGAATTGTTCTAAAACTCACATTCCTCAAGAAAATTGTCTATTTCTGTTAGGACAAAGCTAAATGTAAAATCTTTGTAGTTCTCTCCATTGGTACCATAGTTCTGCTTAAATTTCAAGTTTTGAGATTTTTTGATAAGTTACATTTACTTTCACAATCTTTTGATTAGAGCCAACAGCAATACTACTACTCTTCAGTGCTGTCAAACTCTGAGTAATTTCATTATTCATGCACAATTTACCCAACGCCAGCTGGGAGCCAGATCGTTCAGCTGCAAGAGCAACAAAAAAGAAGATATTAGTCATGAAAGAGGGTAGGCTGGGTGACTACATAGGGGTGGAGCAAGAGTCTTCATCCACGTACAGAAATATGTAGTGTCTGTGACCACTTGCCAGTTAATGAATGGTTCGAATTGAATGGTTTTGACAGCAACGAGTAGTATTACTTGTTCTACCAGCCTTAACCACCATCGTATAGGACACTCCTTTTCCAAATGTACAGCATTGCCTTCTTTCACAGCGATTTGGTCTTGCGGTTCATGTTGATAGATGTACAGTTTTATAATTTTAAGCGTTTTCCAAATACGTTCACTTCTCGGTTTCTAGATGTGAAAAAGTCTTCCTTTTATGAGTAGTAAGCAAAAGTTTGAACTAATCTTTCTGCCTTCCGTATGTCATTCATATCATGTAGACGCTGGAAGTTCTTTGTTTTTGAAGACTAAATTAATACTTCTAAGTCTCCTACACCAAGGCACATAACAACCTGGAGTTGGGACATTCAGAATGAATTTCCATAATGATAAGGCGAATTTTAGCTACTTTTTATTTTGATTGATCAGGAAAAATTGTGCTGCCACAAATGAATATTTTTAAGAGAGTTGGCTGCAGTCATGCTTTGCCCCAAGAAAAAAATTTCCAGTCCAAATTGTGTAAACATGTATAAGTAGCATTTTCTTCATACCTATGACTACTTCACTTTCTTAATTCCGGCAATCTAAATTTCCCAAGTATTATAACGGTTGCATTTTTTATCTCCAAAAGGTATTTCTGAGCTTTGTGTATGCTTGCTATATATTACGTCTACATACACAATATGTTTCTAAATTGCGCTACATTACGGTGACTTCACTATAATACACAACAAAGCCGCACATTATTCATCCACTTTGAATAGGGGAACCATCAATATTATTGATACTGAAATAACCCCATCTACCGCTGGCATTCTCATCTATTTGCTAGTCGTCATCGCTGAATATCGAAAACTAATTTTTAGAGATGACGTTCGAGCGTAGCATCCTGTTTTGGGTTATAAATTTCCCTTGTTACCCAGCTAAGGACGTCATCATCCCTACTCCAGGAGGCCACAATGCTCCTTGATCGAGAAGTCACGACGAAGGACACTTCACTCTACTTCCCGATACATTATAATGCTTCACGAAATCTATAGGTCGGATGGACCGTGGGACGGAGTGTGTTCCTGTATTGTTTCAATCTACAAAAGCTTCCATGAAATATTGAGTAACATAGAGATGCTTCTAAAGCGATTTCGGTGTTTCCTATTTCTATATCAAATATTCGGTAACGGGTGCGTTGACATTTATCTTAAAAATGTTGCCAGATCTATCATATTTTAAACAAATATTAAATTTAAAGATCTTTTTTTTACTGTATTCCCATAGTATCTCCCATAGTTTATTGTAACATATTGGTAACTTTCAGCGGGCAACTGTGACTTTTCCTCTATTTTATTTACGTAATCGTTGTAAGTGAATATAATTCTGTCGTCACGGTCTGGTCAATTTTCGAAAAATTATCTTTAACTTGTTTCAAATGCAGTATGTTTGTATACAATAGATGTAGTCAGCGTCGTACCATTTAAGGACCCGTTTATATTCATTCCGCAAAAGGAGTGACTCCACCGATTGTGTTCTTTGGAAATACCGTGAATAATAACAAAGTACTTATATAATCACACTGTATGTATGTATTGCATTTGGCCTAATGCGGCTTTGACACAAAAAAAGTTAATAATTCTAAAGTTTTACGACTTTTCTTTTGTAACAGTGACAATATTATTAGTTAATGCTAGTTCTCTAAAAAAATTAATGGCTTAACATTTGTAGATCCTTTCAACATGTTAACTTGCTAAGGTCATATAATTGAATCCGCAAGATTAGAATCATCATAAGTGAAGCTTTTTTGTACATGTTCTAAGTAACGGATTTAGTTTATTGTAATTGCAGTATGTTCTTACTCACATGCACCACCAGATTATAAAAAGTTTCTAATACTTTGCTTTGAAGCAGCGGCGGTTTAGTAAAAACTTGAATTGTTTTGGCTCCAATGTACTACAATAAAACAAACTAAAATACGAAAAAAAATGAACAAAATTTCTATTTTATTAACCAGTTTTATACTTATCCTCAATAGGCAATGAGAACCTGTCCCACAGCAGCCATTGAAATGGTGGTAAACCTTGCTCCCCTTCACATCTTGGTGGTGAGCAAAGCGAAAAGTACCACATGCAGTATGATCGGGGAAGGATTCGCTACACATACGCCTCACCTCCTGAAGTTGAGGACATCTGGAACATGCCCCGAGACGGTTTATCAAGAAGGTTTTGTGAAAACATTTACCACAAAGCTTAGTACCTGAAGTGAATTAGACAAAGTTTCGAAACTCAATAGTAACGCCCCCAATGGTACATTGATGGCTCCAAAACGGCAGAGGGAACTGGAACAGGGATATATGGACCTAGAACTAAATATTCCGAAAACTTGGGGATGTACCCAAGTATCTTCCAGGAGAAAATATACGCCATTGAACGGTTCGTCCAGTTCAGCATCGATAGATGCTACAAAAAAGAGATAACAGATAATCTCCCTAAGAAGGAAGTCAGAATACCGTTTGTGGGGTCTGAACCTTTTTGCGGGATAAGTAGCAGTGTAATACTGGAGAAGCCCAAATGTGAACTAGAGCAGAGAAAATCCAAATACTGGGAGAATCTCCACGGTATCATGCAAGCTAAAACTCTTATGGGAACGTACAAACAAAAGAGATCCTCAGAAGGCATTAAGCTCAGCAAAACTAACATTCGTATATTGACAGAGATCCCCTGAGGCCATTGCAGACTGAACGTACACTTGAGCAGGCTCAGAAGAACGAAGGATGGCGAATGCAGATTTTGTAGGGAACTCTTAAACTGCTCTGCACTGTGCAACTCAAGGATCTTGCACCTAGGAGCAACAGATCTCTCATGTGGCGGTGTATGATCACCCCAATACCACACATACATACATATCCTCAAAGTACGTCTGAAATGGAGTAATGTTTACAAGGTTTTTTCTTTTATAGAGGCACTTCCGATTCTTTGCCAATATTCCATTTCATTCATTCTGTTGGATTATACGGTTATTTAGTCAATACTCGAGTCTTCCTGTAAAACAGATTCATTCTTGAAATCGACTAAGTTTTATCAGAATAGCACCGAATTGCCACGGAAACAGATTAGGAATACAAAATTTTTACGTTCTCGAAATCCACAATAAAAAATATTTTATTTTTGTAATGCGAAGACGTTTCTCGGTAGATTTGTAGACTAATCATGTATGTGAGGCTTTCACGTTAACTCAGCACCCAAACAAACGCCCAACAACTTGAATGTTTGTTGTTTCTGACTTGATCTGACCATAAAATTTAGTCACCAGTGTCATCAGCAAGCAAAGTGGTTCTTGCTGAAACATTTGGGAGATTTATTCTAATAGATAGAATAAATTGATTTTTAATCGAATATCTAGCGTTTAAATTGACTTAAAAAGTGGGAAAAAAAACATCTAGAAATTGATAAGTACCTACTTAAAGGCAAGGAAACACATATATATATACATATACCAATTGAAATTAAGTCAAAATCTATTTTGCCACCTTTTCTGCTTCTGTAAATTAAAATGTTCACATTACAATATGATTAGGATGAATTCTACGAACAACAGAGTTGTATTCAAAAGTTATAAATTCTGCTGGTGAAAAGGGTAATTTTGGACCTGCAGCCTTAATAACTTCCTTATACAAATTGTGTACATACATACATATGTAGGTATCGTCATATTTGTTTTACCTTTCTTTTAATAGTATCGCGTCAAGTAAAGTCTTCTTAATTTATGGAAAAATAGTGCAGAATTTTGTTAACTTGTATAATATTTGCAAAAAATAGTAACAGAAAAAAGTATTAATGTGTTGATTTTGTTTTTCTCAAGGCAATCATTAGAAACTTTCTTACCATTGAGCACGATTTTTTAACCACCGTGGTGTAGCTATAATTTAGAATTTATTGTTTTTTATAGTATTTAGCAAAATATTACAACCATCTTAGCTATGGTTAGTCACCAAAACTTATGCATGTTTTACGTAAAGTCCAGATGTATGGCTATGATGTTGAGGTTTTGAATAATATTTCTTTAAATATCTTTTGTGTATAATTTGTTCAGTATGTTCCTTTTTAATTCTTCGCAGCCGCCCAAATACTAAACAGAAATTTTATTCCAATTATTTTAAGCAAAACTTGTAATTTACTGGTTGGTTATAATTTTCTTTAAACATTCGAGTTTCTTTCCAGAACTATTTCTGTTTATGCCTTCTGGCCCAAAATTTATTGATACAATTCATCAGACAGTCTAGATCATATATTGAATTCTATTCACCGAATTGTGCTTTACTTGCGTTTGTTAGCATTTATTGTTCGTTTCTAGTGCTTTATTCCTTCTATAGCACCTAAATCATTTTCACTTACGATGTTTGAACAGCTATGGCGTTATTCACTTTACTACAATAAATTTTTTTACAAAATTCGTAGCTGGGGACATAAACAGACGAGAGCAGACGTTAACCTAATATCTCTAAATGTCATGTACCGATTTATCTTTATGCGAATTATATAATATTTTTACATGTTTTATTATTATCTTTAAAGTATTGTATGAATTTGCCGCGTTAGGTAATAAAGATAACAAGTAATGAATATTTCGTAGAAAGAATTAAATATACATGAAACTTATTCTGTTAAACACTTCAGTAATGCAAGCATATTAATTCTATTCAACTCGCTTATTTTATGCGATAAAGCACACGAAATGCGTGTGGTATGGATACAGTCGACGTTGTGCCGCTTCAATCCGGAATTACTGAAAAATCCCCGACGCTTAAGAATCTATTATTTAGCTAATAACAGTCTTTATACGTTCGTAGATAAGCCTAACAAATAGCCTGGATTATTTCAGGTATTATCTTTCGCGTTACGTGACCAACTCAATATGCATACATAGATATCTAGAACAACGTGTACTAGGCGTACTGGTATTTTAGATATACATATGTATGTATATGTATACAAAGAAAGGTAGTCAGATCTGCGTATGCACGGTTTGCGAGTTATCAAAGGCCAGGTGTGCCCACACAATTACTAATTTTATTTGTAACCGTCTGATACATGGACTAACCGCTATATCGTAGAGGTCTTTGTCGTTTTTTTAAGGGGCGACAGGGAATTTATAATGACAAAGATGGCGTAATTATTACATTCGCATATATACAGGCAATTCAAAATTATCTGTGCACTTTTGTTAACTTTATTATTATTTGACATAGGATCTGTTGCAAATTATTGAAGGTTTGTGGGTGTTTCTCGTTGATTGTGATATAGTAATAAAAAAGTCTTTGCTACTTTGAATTGTTAATTTGTTAGACTGAACCATGTTTGAAAGCTGTCTATAGTACCTATACATTTACATTCACGTTTTTAGTTTTAATTGCAGTACATATACATGGATACATTAATACCTACGAGAGAGAATTATTTAGTGTAAAACTAACAGAGGAATTGAATCTTGTAATAGGCTGCGTGCCCAAAAAGTTGGAGCATTTAATGCTAGTGCAAGGTCCTCCAGAACGAACGGAGTTGATATGTATTTAATTAATATCGAAGGCTTCCACGACCCGAGTCTCTATTATGAGAGTTTCCTGGTGTTGACCGTGTCATGGTTTGTAAAATATAATATATACAGTACAAAAAATACACAAGATAAAACTCCACGTTTCGCCATTAATGTAAGTAGCTACAACGGTAAATTGGTGTTGATAGATCGGAGATTGCACCTGCGGAAGCAATAGGCTTATCACATTGCTCAGTGGTTTCAATTATGAAACTTGGGCATGAAAAAACTTTCCGCAAGATGGGTGCCATGTTTGCTCACAATCGAGCACAAACATAATCATATGACAACTGGACCACCACAACACACCTGAGACAAAACAGCAGCCAAAACAGTGGCTTTCTTGGGGTGAATCGGCACCAAAGAAGGCCAATGTCGGTTTGTCAGCCAAGAAAGTCATGGCGACCGTTTTTTGAGATGCACGCGGTATAATCCACATTGACTATCTTCAAAACGGTAAAGCAATTAATGGCGAATATTATGCCAAGATATTGGATCTATTTATTTCAAAAAAACTAAACAAACGCATTTGGTCAAGGAAAAAGCTCTTTTCCGTCAGGACAACGCAAGGCATCACACATGTGCAGTTTCCATGGCAAAAATCCATGATTCGGCTACGAATTGTTCCCTCATCTGTCTTATTTTCCGAATTTAGCCCCGAGTCACTATTTCTTGTTTCCAAAACTGAAGAAATGGCTCGGCGGAAAGAGATTTGACTCCAATGATGAATCATCTCATAAACAAATACCAATTTTGGTGACCTCGACAAATCTGATTTTTTGGAAAGGATAACAAAAGGAGAAACGTTGGACGAAGTGTATGGATCTCAAAGGAGATTATCTTGAAACGTAAACGTGATTTTTTATCCAAAAACCTGCGTTTCATTCAAAAAAACAAGTCCGAACGAGATTCCATAGTTTTGAGCCAAAATCAATATTGCAGGTATGTACCACTGGCCAAATGCGACAACATTTTTATTAACGAAACTGGAAGAGTTAGACTAATAATATTAGAAGTTTTTGTAGAAAATTTCATGCTCTACAGAAAAGCTCTTATAAAATAAATTATGTAACTTTTTTGTGATATTTTCGCGTTTTTAATTAGTAGAATTGGAAAACTCTAAGAGTTAGAATAGGTTATATTGTCAGAGATATTTTTGTAACAATTTTAGTCGTAAAACTCAGCAAAGAAAAAAGAAACGTTTTTCCCGTTCATTTTCCCATATCAACACAGTTTTAACTGTATTGATATCGATTGAGTGTTGCAAATTAGAAGTGTGTCATGTGTAGCACAGGACATCAGCTCTACTTGTAATCATTGCAGTGCTAGACAGATTTTCCCGGTAATAGCATTTCACTCGTAAACGGATTATTGTGACGATTTTAATTTCGTAATTTACTCTTAGAACCAATCAACGCTCTAATTAATATTTTATTAATCGGTAATAATGGAATTTATTTATAAGTAAATCAATCTTGAGTTGCTTTTAATCTTCTTCAATTACATTTTACGTAACAGTTCTCACGAACCATTAAGGTAAAAGTAATTGTTTTCGTGGTGTGTTTTAAGTTTTATTAAATTTATTTTGTTTTGTTAAGCTAAGAAACACACTATCGTATTATCGTTGCTTAGCAGGATATCCTTTCCACGAATATATGTATCTATATTATAATGTGTTATTAAACTAGTGATTGTTAGTATAGCTATCAGGTACACGTAACAATAGTACCCGTCTTTTTATTTCCTTTTAGAGATAAATATCTACGGGTTGTGTTATAACTGAAATTACTGAAGAGATCGTACGGGTAAATGCTTATTAAAAGCAATAGCTGTACTAGCCTTATATAATTACATTTCCTCATACTAAATTGATGTCCTTTCAGCTTACCGTTCACAGATGAAGTAATAATAGTGGTAGCTTATTGACCAGTATAATATCTTCCGAGTACTAATTTAGCGTAATAATTTTTCGTGCTAAATTTATGGACATTTTTTTAGCAGCGTTCGATTTTCTACAGCTCGTTAAAAATTAGATCGAACAATTACGGATTTGCATGGTCATTTACTAGGGGGAAAGTTGTCGATAACTAGCAATTAGCGAATGTACCGCGACTTACGGTAAATTCGCATTAGACGTTGAATAATTTCTATCTTAAAGTTTCTACTTTAAACTGTAGATGTGTGACGGTGTTTTGTTCTTTTTTTTTTTCTGATCTATTGTTATAGGTTGTAAATTGTCGTTGTAATTGATATAGCAGCGTAATTTGAAAAGAGTAAATTAGAAGTTGTTATTGTAATACTATTGTTCAGTAAATTATTTATTGAAACTTCAGGTTTGAAGCTTTTGTGTGAGGGTGATATTAGTATGTAATTTCCGCCTAATTTCAATTTTAGAATCACAGGAAGTGGGCATATGTAAAAGACTCCAATTTTGTAATTATATAGGATTTTTAAATTCAGTTTTGCATATGTACTTATATACGAGCCCCGCTCCATTTCAGTTGGCCCACACTAGGATTTTGTTCATACGTCCCTCTGTCACCAGTACTGTGGGTAACCACCGTTATTTTTTATTACAGTCAAAATTCTGTGTGGCATTGTATTAACCGACCCTTCGCAAAATTGTGGGGTAAACAAATCCCAAATCTCCTATAGTTTTTGCTTCAACTAAGGGTTTGTTCTAACAGTATTTGTTCGGAGCGTTTTTGTCAACTCATGCGACAACGTTTCAATAGATGATAAATCTGGACTACTAGAAATCAATTCTAAAACGGATACGTTGAAGTCTGCCACCCATTTTAAAGCTCTTTTAGAAGGGTGGCATGCAGTCCTTGCTAAAAAAAAATTGTCGTGATGTCAAATATTGTTCCATTACCTTTTATTCCACCATTACCATTTTTCTGTGTTCACTATGCCTTCAATAAAGTTAAGTTTTCCCACCCCTTTGGAAGACATGCTACCTCAGACCATCAGTGAGGCAGGACATTTTACTTTTCTTTTGAAATAATCCGAATGGAAAGCTTAATTTTTTCGGCGAATAACTTTAGAAGTCGAGTCGCATACACAAACTCCGAATCGGGCCTCATCGCTCCATTGTACAGCACACCATTGTTCTGTTGTTCCATTTTTATGTTCTTTTGGCCATCTTAATCTATTTGTCTTCTGCTGTGTTGTTAAAAGAGGCTTTTCTTTTGACTTAAACAAAACAGTCAATTGAGAACAATCTTTTAGAAGAAATAATTATTCCAATTTCTTAACTGTTTTTATAATAAAATATCTGTCCTTGTAAGTGCCAAATCCTAGTTTACGAACCTCTCTATGACACGTGGATCTAGTAATTTGCCTTCCAACTATTTCATCCCAGAGCGAAAGGTAGTAGTAGTTGGCTCTTGGTTGCCCCCATCCCCGAAAACAGGCGATTTAGCATCTATGAAAGTTGCCCTTGTTCTTACACTGCATCAGTCTACAAACACACCAAGTTTCATTTAAATCGGTCACCACCACTTGCCTGTGTTCCCCTGTAAGTTACTGCTTACGTTTCAGTGATGATGGCCCAGGCTTGTAAAACTGGTCGAATCAAATCCTCTTCATTTCGTAGCCTTCTCGTTACACTTCAATTTTCATTAATCTCTATATGTTTTCTATGGCGCGGAATTGTTTCCAAGTTTTGCTCACGCGTCCAAGCTGTAGTGTAGGCAGAAGTACGGCATCTTGCATTATCCTGTTGAGAATGCCAGCCTTTTGGATATAAAGCATGAGCGGTTCCAAGAAGGAAACCATTAGGAATTTTACAATACTTTGCTCGATTCAGGATGCCATCAATTAAACAGAGAAGTGTAGCACCATGCTGGGAGATTGCTCACCAAACCATTATTTTAGTGGAAACTTTGGAAATTTGAACTCTCTCGAAGGGATTCTTAGCTAGTTTGCACTAAGCTGAAAACAACTTTCGTCAAATATAAAAACAATTAAATTATCGTCTTGAAATCGTTGGCAAAAATCTATTCTTTGTGGCTCTTGTAGAGGTGGATTTGTTTTGGTTTTCTTGATAAGTGACCTTGTAAGTTCAGCCAATCGCACTAATTCTTTTTTGGAACGCATCTTCTATACAAATATTGGTAGGCAGCATTCTTTTTTTTGCATACTTCCCACATTATTTCACAAATTAAGCCTGTTACTAATGAACAATATTTGACAGCTCAGGTTGTTATATGATTTTGACCAGAGCTTACTCTCGCTACAACCTATTTAATACATTAGGTTTGTATTAAGATCTAACAAAAAGAAATATATCTAACAAAAAAGAAAAACAATATTAAAATTAAGAAGAATAGTACAAAATACAGGAGTTGCTTTAAGAATCTAACGTCAAAAATATGAAATGGCAACTATTTGGGCATTTGTCAATAAGTTGCGGCAAACATTGCTCCACCTAATTTGTATGTACCTATATTGTATTGTATTTTGTGTTTGTGTAATATTGGGAAATTTGACATGCTTAATATACACCTGTGTATCCAATAAGCTAATAAATATATTATTATTATTATTATTATTATGAAAGTTTATAAACCATGGGTGTCGCATTTGCAGATACCGTTCTAAGTTTAATCAAACTTATTTTACGAGAGTTTGATAGGGTTCAGATCCGGGCTTTGCAAAGATCACATAATTGTCTCTAGAATATTTAGTTCCTTTACTGTTTGGTGTAGCTAATTTTTACACAACTTTGCTAAATAGTTTGAGTCATTCCCATATCTATTAATAAAATTCAAAAGTGTGGAAGTTTGCTCGAATATGATTAAATATTTTTCTTTTTCCATGGTTCCCAAAATTCTGGATAAATTTCTCGCTGTTAAACTAGAAATTTCCCACATTTCCTTTGAACTCTTTGCATGCTTTGCAGTATGTAAATATAAGAAAACCAACGAATAATGTTTTTATATTTATATCAAATCGGGCCAATAAAATTTCTATGACTGTAATTTAACAGGTAATTGATGCAATTTGATTGCCAACATTCAGCATTAGGGAACTGATGGAATGTCGTGACTGGCCAGCACTTTTCCTGATAGTCTCTTTTCTTTTAATTTTTTGGTATACTCAGACCAGTATTGGATGACGATAATATCCCATAATCGTTTTTTGGTTTCCCAAAAGGTTTAAATGATGAACGTATTCTAATCTCCAAAAGTCTTTGCTATGACCTACCTGGCCGAAAGGAAAGTTCATTCCTGCTTTTTGCCAGAGTAGATTTATGCAGAAGGTTTTTGGCTTTAGCGTAGTTAACATCTGGCGTTAACTATCTGGTTTAGCTACTCATATTCAATTAAGCAATTAAAACGTTCACGCCAACTCAAAATTTCCTTTTTTAATAATATATACCTACATCAAAAAAAAAAACGGTGTAGGTGCATTATTTTGTCATCAATTAACTCTCTTCCGATCCAATTTATTCGGAATTATCTTAAACACAATGATAACAATCAAACAGAATAGAGAACACAAGGAAGAAGATGGGGAACAACAAAAAGAAAAATTGAAAAACGATATCCCGTGTAATTCGTTATCTTTTATGTACTACGTACGTTGCGCTGTATACACAACATCGTGTCTGTGGGGAATAACGCAAAAAGCTGCAAAAGTAAAGAGAAGAAAAACAAAAGAATAAGCCCACTTGCGTTCGCCGCAATCTGATCATACCCGACTAGTTTTGTTCCGCAAAACGAGCACGACAGCCACTTCCTGCCACTAAGAAATTTTGCTCACTTGTATAAATGCGAACAGTAATAAGGTTAAATGTTGTTTTAATTTTTTTTTAGTATTTATTTAGAAATTGGATATAGTGGATTAGAGAATATAGAAGCATCTAAATTTTAATATTTATTTTTTTAAGTTTGAATACGGTAAGACGGAAATCGGTACTAAAAGGTGCTAAGTAGTAAGGATAAATCAAAGAGGACTTATTTTTTTTTTCTTTCTATGAGGAAACGATAACTTGTCGAACATCGCAGTTTTGTTATTGGCGATAGCAGCTTTCACTTAAACTATTATGATTCCCTCCTTTGGAGTAAGTAAACATGATAGTCGTTAGACAAGTAAATTTGGTGTAGTCTTTTTTCTTCATTCATCATTTAAAGACATAATTGTATTTGCTGAAGTTATTTCTGTTGAAAAAGTGAATGAATGCGGCGGCGGCGGCCGACCAAGAATCAATATCAGAATTACATTTTCTCACAGCTTACATTTACTGTACACACTCACGTCGAGCTGTTAAACTATGATCAAAAAAGATTTAGGGCTTATTCATAAAATCCAAATTACTTCGAAGTACTAGCCATCGATTGCAAGGGACTTACGCCAGCGCTTGAAACACTGTTGGTCCTCAAGTTGCAGAATGTTTATCAGAGCCGTTTTTGATTTTCTCTGAGATCCTTTTGGCGTTTTAGCCCCTAAATAGTTTGAACAAACAAACGTCGCTGGATGCCAGATTATATGAATTTAAAGGTTGCTGGATGGTTTTGGTCAAAATCTTGAAGGTAAGGATCGTATTGTTGCTGGTGCGTTATGGTGGTGCAAATTCCACGAGTTATTGCTTTATGCAAACGTCTGATTAGGACCAAATAATATTCTCTGTTGGTGAGTTTGTGCAGTGTAACAACAACGGTAACTGTGATAGATGCTAAATCGTCCGTTTTCCGGGGTGGGGGCGAGCAAGAGACAACGCTACCTTTCGCAATTTGCTTTAATATCTCCAAAACTATAAGACATATCAGAAAAAAGTTAAGACAAATATGTAACTGTTTTATGAGTACTAAAAGGTAGCGACAATAGTTTGCCTATAATAGTTCTTGTTTTCCAGAAACAACTTTCACTCCCTATATTTTTTAAAAATTTTGTCGCTATCTGAAGCAGGAAGTCAGTGACAGATGTGGCACCCTAAAAAATAAGCTAAAACTTCAATCGGGCGACTGACTAAAATTTTTGATCAAAGTAGTAAAGCCATTGGCAGTGCTAATAACTATTTATAACAGTTTTTGCTATTCTTCAACAAAATATCTCTCGATTGTAGTACGACTTAAAGGAGCAACATCTTTTGCTGTAGGTTTGTAACATGCTTGTAAATAAAGAGCTCATTTAGAAGCTAGAAAACTTTCGGTTGATCTTCAGATTTCCTCCTTATCAACACTAACTGATTTGTTCAGTTTCGAAAAATCCAACAGCCTCAAGTGAAACACAACGAATCAACGTGTGGTGGTAAACTACGTCACTACAATTTAACACTCGTTCCTACTTAACTGGATAAAACAACGGTACCAAAGTGTTTTTCAATAAGGACAGTAACCATTTAAAATCGTGGCATAAGCAGCTTGTGATCTTAAGGTCAGAAAAAATTCTAGAAACTATTCAGTAAGCAAGTTTTCGCACGTCAATGTGATTATTCCAACTAAACATACATACATGCATACATCTATAAACCCTGAAAAAACATTGAAACGATAGAAGTATTTACGATGCTTTCGGTAAATTAATTTAGTTAATTTGTATTACAAAAGAACATCGTCTAACAAATCCAGTTTCCCATTCTATTGAGTCATTATCATTAGCGAATTACTAACAAAACATATTTCACCTTTACAGTTGTTTAAAGTAGATTGACGATAGCTTTAATCTTAACAGTATATAATAGAACATCTACTTGCATATGTATATGTATACAAGTAGAGATACACAATAATTTATCTTAACATTTCAATTAACCATACATTAGCAAATAAATTTGTCAGATTTGGGGGAGTAAATAATTCCCGATACATCGCCATCGATTACACGAAACACAAACGCAATAAACCACATGATGATTGAATCGCTTTGCGATTTTATTACTCAATTTACAGACAAAACGACGCTCAAACAGACTTTCTTAGAAAACGCCCAGCTAAACGATCGTAAACTGAAATGGTTAAAAGACACAACTTAGCTTATACAAGCAAAAATTCGCAAAATAAGATTCTCACATACGGATGCCACTGGAGCGAAAATAAACGAAATCGCAAAATAGAATTAGCGCGGGTTGAACATAATATTTTACGCCGTGTTTGTGACTGCGAAAAGTACAAGACTGAAATAAGGAGATCCGATTTAATCCCAATTCTATTTAAGGATGGTATGCGCGAAATGCGGGGGTACGTTCATCGGAACATTATCAATGAAGGGCAAACTCACGGCACATGTGAGATTTCGTAAAGAAAAAGAAATTGCTTGCAAACCTGCGTGTTATGTCTATATTATACGAGTTCTTGGAATTTTCATAAATGAAAATATGTTGCAGTGTATGTACGAGTATGTATGTGGTACATATGTACATACTACTGTGATCGTTTTGACGCAAATCGTAGATACAAGTTTAAATTTTCATATGTATTTACATTGTTTGATGATCGAAAATAATTTATGTGTATGATTTTAATCTTTTTAAGCTTCAATTAGAGTGCGGTTTATGAAAAACAAGTTTCGGAATAAGATATTTAGAACAGCAGATGGTCATTTCATAAATAGAATTCGGAATAAGCATAATAATCAAAACTATTTCGATACCTGTAGATTCGTAACACTATACACAGGAAATGCCAATACATTTTACACAACAATAAAATTAAGGTCACCACTTCTGAAAATAATATTTGTTTGTTTGCCTGGATGGAAAGTTGGCTTGCTTCGTTAATCTCAGATTTTTACGTCCTTGGACCCCTTCACTTCAATAGCCAGTCCTTAGTAATTATGGTTTGATTATAATTGGCTTTTTCTGAATTAGGACAATACTACACCTAAAGGAAAAAGAAATAAGAACTGAGGGATTTCTCCACACAAGTCTTATTTTTATATATGTATTCTTATTTGGAATTATCTAATCTATCTACTAGATGTTTTACCATCCGCCTATGAGGCAATCGAGTCTGCAGAATGATCACATCTAGTGGTTGGTGCAAATCCAGGCACTATATTCAGGAATTTCCTAACAATAGAGTCTTCAGTGAGGGATGTGTGAGCTTGCAAGTATCATTACCTCAGCAAAGATGTTTGTATTACAATGATCTTTAATAAAGGATTAGGATTGAACCTTGAACAAACCCAAAGTGTAAGTAAGGTTATAGGTAAGATTCTTATACAATAGGCTTTAATGCTACATAGCACGCTATAGAAAAACCGCTCCAGTAGAATATATCTCTATGTGCGCCAACAGTCGAAGAAGTATGTTGGCTGCTCTGGTCAAAATCTAAGTTTTTGATCAAAAATAGCTTAAACAATCGTACAACGGTCTAATGACAAGCTAATGGGGCAATGCTTCTGTGGAAGCGGTTCAGCCAGAATTTCCTCTCGGCGGTTATTAATTATTTCAGTATAACACACGTCATACATTTTAAGAATATAAGAGAAAAATACCAAAATTAATTAGTTGATGTAGTTAATTCTCTCTCAAAGCTGACACTTTTTTCCCCATTTTGGTAGTTACTCCATGATGTTTTACATTATTTCTGAGTTTTGCAAAAGAGTATTACAAGGAGAAAAAAAAAGAAGGAAGCTTTTTTCGACATCTAGAACAACATGACGACGAAATAACATTTTTATATCTTCACCCCCTTCTGGAATTTGGGTGGTTGGTAAAGATTGCCTAAGTATTTTAAAACTTTAGGAATAAATTTAGAATAATTTATAGCAGTGGAATGGCCATTGCACTTGCGATATTCATTTTTCGTTTTGGAGTACCTACATGTAACTACGAAACTATTAATTTACGCTTATGACTCCAAATAACAAAACTAACTGAGGTAAGGACTAAAAATTGACCTTTCATAAATTTTTAATTCTTGTCGACTTCTTGGGTTATTAGAAGGTCTTAGTATGGCCTTAGTAATTCATATTCTTCTTCATTTTTGGAAGTTCCATCATTAGTTCAAACCTTAGATAGTTTTTTTATATGGAGTCATAAGCGTGATTTAATAGTTTGGCAAATCCTTGCTTTAGAAAGCTCCACAAATAAAGTCTGTGGGTATATATCACAA
>SMLS01073212.1:0-17067 GCA_004785975.1 Popillia japonica | reverse complement strand
ATTATTTCACAAAGTATGGATGGTAAAAGATTGAAACTTTGCAGAGGCTTAGCTCCCCTTTTTCCGAAAAGTTGGGGATCAAATTTAATAATTTTTTCAGCCCCCTTCTATTTTGACAGTTGCTCTAGATTTTTTTATAAATTGTTCCAAAACTTATTTTTTATTTCAATTATTTCACCAGACATAGATGGGAAAATATTGAAACTTTGCAGAGGCTTGGCTCCCCTTTTTTTTCCGAAAAATTTTGGATTAAATCTAATAATTTTTGTAGTCACGTTCTATTTTGACAGTTGTTCTAGATTTTTTTCCGAAATGGTTCAAAAAATTTTAGTTCTCTCAATTATTTCACCAGACATGCATGGGAAAATATTGAAACTTTGCAGAGGCTTGTCTCCCCTTTTTTCCCAAAAAATTTGAATCAAATTTAATAGTTTTTTCAGCTCTTTTTTGTGATAGTTGCCCTAGGTTTTTTTCGAAATTGTTCCAAAAACTGTATTTATTTCAATTATTTCACAAAGTATCGATGGGAAAAGATTGAAACTTTGCAGAGGCTTGTTTCCCCTTTTTTTCCCAAAAAATTTGGATCAAATTTAATAATTTTTTCAGCCCCCTTCTATTTTCACAGTTGCTCTAGATTTTTTTCGAAATGGTTCCAAAATTTTTATTTCTTTCAATTATTTCACCAGACGTGGATGGGAAAAGATTGAAACTTTGCAGAGGCTTAGCTTCCCTTTTTTTCGAAAAATTTTGGATCAAATTTAATAATTTTTCGGCTCCTTTCTATTTTGACAGTAGCTCTAGATTTTTTTGTAAATTGTTCCAAAAATTATTATATATTTCAATTATTTCACAAGTCCTGGAGGGTAAAAGATTGAAACTTTGCAGGGGACTGGCTCCCCTTTTATCCGAAAAATTTTGAAATTTAATCTAAACTCGTTGTACAAAGTTTTATATGAAAATTGTTCAAAATAATCAAGAATGAAAATGGAAATCATAATGTTCAGAAATGTCAAAATTTGTTCAAAATCTTTTGCCTGCGAAATTTTGCCAGCCCCTCCTTTTTTTGACAGTTGCACTGGGTTCTGATCTATATTGTTCCAAAAATTTTATTGGTTTCAATTATTTCATAAAGCAAAGATGGTAGATGGTTGAAACTTTGCTGGAGGCTTGAAAGATGACCTAGAATTTTTGCTAAATTGTGTAGAGTTTGGCGCAAAAAATTTTCAAAATAAAGAATATAAACGGAAATTTTATGCTCAGAAATTTTTGGGCTCTTCCATTTTTATTGATAGTTGCTTCAGATATTGTTCTATATTGTTCCAAAAATTTTAGTTTTTTATTTTATTTTGTTACATGATAGACGGCTGGAATTTTGTGAACAAACCCAAACTGGTGATGCAGTTTGGGCAGATTGTTGATGAACTTGGGCAGCATACGCCTCTTCTTCATCTTGGCCTAAATAGTTCCTAGATATGCTTTTTGGATCAGCTCTAATGCTTGGAGTCTTTTCATCGATGCTTACCCAACATCTTACTAATTAGAAATTGCGAAATTTTCTGAACTTTTGGGGAAGTCCTAAGGACTCACCTCCTGATTCTTCTAAGTGCCTGTCAAAATTGAATTTTTTGTTTGTTATAACTTTTCCAACTTGACCTGACGGTAGTTTTTGAAAGGTATTGATTTGGGACGTGAGAAACCCAAAATTTGTATGGCGCATGGTTGTCTTCAACATTGGTTTGATTACATTCTCATCAAAATCTAGTCGCATCTTTTCTGGGAAACTTAGGAAGCACTTGATCTGATTGGTCTGGCTGGAGCATTTTCTCGATAGGATTCCTCATACCCAAGGTGTGTTTGGCATAGTCTTCAATGAATGAGCATGGATTAGGTCCAAAATATGTCCAAAATATTGGCTTGGATTTCTTCATTAGCCACTTAATCAAAATAGGAAATGTTGTTGATCAAGTATATTTTTCTTTTTTGGACTTTTTGGGGCGCACTTCAGGTAGATTCTGAAATAAAAAATGAATTTTCTTTTGTGCTTGGACACATTTTGGTCTGTTGTAGACTTTCATACTTGTAAGATATTTATTTAAAGAATTTATAAAGTTATAAAGCTCAAAAAATCCTAATAAACTATAAGAATTTCTACAATATACATACACATACTTCATAGAATGTATATAGAATCACTCAGCATTCGAATTGCGCCATACAACTTCCGAACCAGTTTTCGTTGTTCCGTTATGAACGAGTCGGCTTGCGTAGCGGCTGTTGTGGCACAAGACCTTCGTTCCTACATTGATAGTAACTAGTCAGCTTGTTATTATATTTATAGTAGATCCACATTTTATTTTTCGTCCGATGTATCGAAGCAACTGAAATACTCAGTAGGCTTTGGTAAATTCTTCTTCTAGCTTCTAGTGTAATACGTAGTTAAAACTTTTTTGACAGCTGTCAAACTGAAAGACGACAATTTTGAAACATGTTAAATTATAAGAGCAGTTAATGCGGGCAATGTCAGCTTTTGCATTGGAAACAGTTTTTCTCTCATATTTTGACACTTTCATGACAGCTGTCAAATTATATACGCGCGGTTATTTTGTTGAAGCTTCAAAATTTTGTAGTTATTAAAATTTTTCTCCTAATCCAGGTTTTCCAATGCATTTTCGACCGCTTCTTGATGATTGAAATGACATTTTTTTAAAATCTGACGTGTATAACTGTCAAACTGCGTCTGACATATTTAAACGTCAAAATTGTGAGCGTGTGTCGTAACCATCAAAAGATTTGCTAATATATGTATATATTTCTTTGCTATTTCAGTTTTTCTAGAAGCTATAATACTTAATTATATTCCTCACCCATTTGACAGCTGTCAAACCGCCAATTTGTAGAATTTGTTGCGCACTATTCCCTGCAATCGTCAAAATATTCTTTAAAACTATGAATATATTAAAAGTGTTCTTCCTGTTTTCCTGTTGGATGTAGGAGTTCAAATTTGACAGCTGTCAAATTGTAAGAAATATAGTTTTATTGCAACAGTGCCACCCGCAAACATTACGTACATATCTTCGTTTTGTCTGCTGCGGTTTAATCACTGGCAAAACAGATCATATTTTGAAGTTTTCAAAATTTATTAAAATATTTTTGACAGCTGGTTATTGTTATTTTATGCACGAGTTAAAATTGTTAAAATTTTAAAATCTTAAAGTTATATTTTGTCCGAATTCCCGTTGCTGATATATGTTTGACCGCTTCTTGAACTCAAAAATATATATTTTTTTTAAGTTTGACGTATGTATTTAGCTGTCAAACTATGCCCGACATTTTAAAACTTCAAGATTGTGAGTGTGTGGTAACCTTTAAAAAACTTTCTAGCCTATATTCTCATTTGTAATTCTAATTTTGTTGAAAGCTGTAATAATACTTAATAATCTTCTACATATTTGACAGCTGTCAGTCTGTCAATTTATAGAAACAGTAGTTTCACAATATTTCATACAATGATCAACATATTCTTTAAAGCTATAATTATATAAGAAAATTTTCTTCCCGTTTCCTGGCGGATATATCAAGTTAAATTTGACAGCTGTCAAAACGGTAGCAGTGTCAATGTGCAATTAGTTCTAACATCTGACAGATTTTAGTTTTTAATACTTTCTGAACACGCTACAATTGTAAAATCGGGTTTTGTTGTTATTTTGAGATTTGTAACCTCAACATATATTTGACATGCATCTGTCAAATAATAAAAACTATAATTTTGTCGCAAATTTACCACTCGCAAACGTTACATATCTTCGTTTTAGCGGATGTAACGGTTTAATTAACTTTTTATAGCTGTTACATCCGTTAAAAGTTGTATTTATGACCATACTGTCAAACTACAATCGTCAAATTTTCACCATTTTTTTAAACCACATCTGACGGATATAAACAATGTCTAGCAGCTGTATAATCGTAGAAACAATTATTCAATAACACATTAATTAAAGCTGACATCTGTCAATTTGGAGAAGATACTAATTTTGTTGCTAATTTAGTGCTTGACAGTCATATCTGTCAAAATACACCCGACAGCCCTGATACAGTAAAGTCGCATGTATTCATATTGGCTATCATTGTGCGAGTTGTAACTGGCTAAGATTTTTGACACCTGTCAAATAATTACTACTTCATAATTTTTACTTTTGAGAGTGTCGTTTTTTTTTTATTTTGTAAGTATTACATCGGCTGTTTCGTTCTTGTTTTAATTAAAATCTTTTTGACAGCTCTCAAACTTCAGAATTGTGAGTTTCTGAACGGCGACCTACATATTTCATAATCTTCTTGTCGCATCTGACAGCTGTCAATTTATATAAGTATAAAAAAAAGATCAACTTGCTCAGATATTCCCATATTTGCTACAGGCGCTATAATTTTCGTTGAAGCTGTTTGAACAGGTAAAATCATACTTTTCGTTTTTGACAGCTGTCAAAATGATAAAGGTGGCTATGTTTACTGGTTTAACAGGTGTAACTATGCGAATATTTCTGAGAGTTAACAAATTCTAGCCTTGTATATGTATCTGATAATTACGCTAGATAATTGGAAACTTGGATTTTATTGTTATTTAGACGTTTGCAACTCTCAAAATGTATCTCACCTGCGTATATCTGTCAAATTATAAAAACAAGTTTGTTTCAATTTTACCACTTATATGTAGGCGTTACAATTCTTTGTTTCGGCTTGTGCAACGGTTACAATGACCTTTGACATATGTTACAACCATTAAAAGCTATAATTGTAACCATATTTCTGACAGCTGTCAAATTTTCAAACCATATCTGACAGCATTAAAATTGCAAAAACTATTTCTTTAATTCGTCAATTAAATGTTTTCTTTTATTAAAATATGAAAACGTAATTTTTTCGTTACAGCTGATATCTGTCAAACTAAAACAAGTACATACAACAAACCAGATTTTCACAGCTGTCAAATAATTATTTTTTTATAGTTTCAAGATTTAGAGATGTTAAATTTTCTTAATTATGAAAGTATGAAAGGGGCTGTCGGCTTTTTGGTTAAGCGAGGGTTGCGGCCAAAACCTTTTTGACAGCTGTCAAACTGTAAAAGCGTCATATTTTTCATATTTAATTAATGTAGGTGTCAAAATACATCTAAACGCTGACAAAAATGTTTTTAATTTTGTAAGTATTACATCGGCTGTTTCGTTCTTGTTTTAATTAATTTTTTGAGAGCTGTCAAACTAAATTTTCTGATATTTTGATCTGTCAATTAGTAAAACTAATTATATCTTTATAATTTTATCATTTAAAGGCTGTTTTTATTAATTTTTATGAATTATTTATTTTTGACATCTGTCAAATTGTAAGCCGCAATGGTATAAAGTAATTTTACTATATAGAAGAATATAAAATACCCTGTATATATGTGAGGACATAACTTGTTCACGTTATTGTAATTCACCGTTGGTATTCCTTGGAAAACGGACAACGGTGGCTATAAAAAAAATTGTAGACCTCGTTATTTTCAACGCGCAATACGCTTTTTTACGATCCCGCCGAAGTTATTACTTATTACCGTTTTTAATTTTTTTCAAGTTTCTCTCCGCCATCCGTTCATTTAGCCGTCGGGCCACGAAATAAATGGAAAAATTCCCCCGTCCTCGCGGCTGTAACTCGCGAATCCTCTTCGTTACACGTTAGCGTTGATAACATAATTCCTTTTTTTTTGTTTAAATTTCTACGACGAAAGCGATCTCGTTATTATTTTGCGTATGATGCATTCCTCTAAGTGCCCGTACGGTACAACAGATACACGGACACGACATATGTATTTTTATTTCTAACGTGACCATAAATGAATAACAACGTAACGTAGTGTTCGCTTAGCGCGATTCCTTTTGGATCTATCTTGCACTACAGCCAGTACTAGAATTTTAATTACTTACATTGTCCGTACCGTACGTGTATTACGTTTATCCGTTGCTATAGCAGCTGTAAAATATCTGTATGCATGCATGTATGTCTTTCTACATTGGCATTTATCAATAACTTAGCGGCGTTTCGTAGCTAGAAGTATGAGCATGATTCGCGTAAGCGATCTTCGCGAATATTAATGAGAAATCTTCTCCTGTCCTTTCCGACGATTAGTTTTGAGTTTCTGACAGATTTACGTCAAACCGTTCAACTTCTGATATTATATTTTCTAATACGAAAATTGCGGACAACTTATAAGTCGTAAAATCAATTACTTTGACAGCTGTCAAGTTGTAAAAAAATACTAATTAAAATGTTGTTGACAGCTGCTGTCAAATTCGTCAAATCGTTCAAATACACACTTTTGACAGCTGTCAAGCTGCAAAACTCCAAATTCTAAAGATGTAAAATTTTGCGAGCCGATGACAGCTGTCAAATTATAGACGCGGTTATTTTGTCTAAACTCTTTAAGTCTAAAATTATAATTAGAAATTTTATTATTATATCTTTGACGTCTCCTGCAGCTTAAAAATGGTCTTTTCTCAGATTTGACATATTATATATACATGTAGCTATAATAATGTACGTAATAATTTTCCCGAGACATTTGACAGCTGTCAGATTGTCAGTTTGCAAGGACGGTAATTTGGTCGTAATCGTTTTAATGTTTATTAAAGCTATGACCACATAAAAACAAATGTAACAGTTCAAATTTGACAGCTGTCAAAACTCTAAACACAAGTTATTTTTATGGTTTTTTTTTCGGTGTACTTGTGCGAATATTTATGAAATTTAACAAATTCTAGCCTTTTATAGGTACATATCTGAATGTTGCAAAATTTTATCGATTTTTGTAGTTATTTTGACAGTTACAAATACGTATGTGAAATTCTAAAAACCTTCATTTTGTTCACAATTTTACTACTTTCAAGCTTTGCAATTCTTTGTTGTTTTCGTTTGTGGAATTATTATACATATATTATATTATTATTATTTTATATTATTGGAATATTTAACAATCATTTGACAGTTGTTGTGACAGACGCGGATATTCCGTATGAATTTTAGAATCGTCCAGTTATTAAAATTTTTCCAAATGCCGGCGACTAATCTAGTTTTGACAGTTCCTAAAACTTAAAAACAGTGTTTTTCAGGTTTGACAGATATAGCTGTCAAATTTTTATTGGCGAAATTTTGTAAACTTTAAAATTACTCAACAAAATACTTTCTAGAATATATTAAATTATTTTAACTTTTCTGAACGGGGACATGCATATTTCATAATCTTCTTGTCACATCTGACAGCTGTCAATTCATATATGTATACATAAAAAAAAAAAGATCAACTTGCTCAGATATTCCCATATTTGCTACAGGCGTTATAATTTTCGTTGAAGCTGTTTGAACAGGTAAAATCATACTTTTCGTTTTTGACAGCTGTCAAAATTATAAACAATAATTTAATTATATAAATTATTAACAAATTCTAGCCTTCTATACATGTCTGATAATTACGCTAGATAATTGGAATATTGCATTGTATTGTTATTTAGACGTTTGCAGCTCTCAAAATGTATCTTACATGCGTATATCTGTCAAATTATAAAAACAAGTTTATTTTACCACTTATGTATATGTGGGCGTTACTATTCTTTGTTTTGGCTTGTGCAACGGCTACAACCGTTGACAGTTGTAATTGTAACCATATTTTTGACAGCTGTCAAATTTTCAAACTACATCTGACAGCTGTAAAAACAGCATTAAAATTGCAAAAGCTATTTTTTTTATTTCGTCAATTAAATGTTTTCTTTTATTAAAATATATATGTATTTTTATGACCTTTTAACTTATCTTATTATCCAGATAGTTTTTCCACTTTTAGGTCAATGATAACACGCAATTCTAACAAAAGTCAAATTTATTCCAAAACCTTTACAAAATTTATAATCTGGTTTTCGTAACAACTTCTTCAGTGGAATAAAATTGACATTTATTAAAATATGAAAAAGTGTTTTTTTCGTTACAGCAGACATCTGTCAAACTGAAAAAAGTACCAGAAACAAGATTTTGACAGCTGTCAAAAAATAACTTTTTTTATAGTTTTAAAATTTAAAGATGTCAATTTTTCTTACTCTTATGAAAGTACGAAACCGGCTGTCACCTTTTTGTTTAAGCGGGGGTTGCGGTTAAAACCTTTCTGACAGCTGTCAAACTGTACAGATTTGATTACTATACTCGTAGTTGTCGAAATGCATCTGAACAATTACAATTTAGTTAAAATAAATTTGACGGCTGTCAATTTATAAATCTAACTGCTATCATGTGTTGATAATACAAAACTTTGACATCTGTCAAATATTAAAAGTAATTATTTCGTCACAATTTCAACGTAAAAAAGATTTTATTTCTTTTTTTTTTAGAAATATTGAAATTATAAAATCAGCAACTGTCAAATTATAAAGCATTTTTTATAGTTCTAAAAACAAATAACCGGTCTGTCAAAATATGCACATTTGACAGCTGTCAAATTCTTAAAAACATTGAAATTGTTTGTAATCAGAATGCGTTCCTGCCACCGGTGGCAAATATATTTAGAACTGAGATGTACTATCTCTAATCTGGTTGAGTTATTGTGTTCTTTATCGTCCGGCAACGGGGACCAATTACATCGCGCTATTGTCTCTTCCGTCCGATATCCGACACTCCGACATTGTCCACGAAATAAAGTCGCCTATGGTTCATTTCACCGCATGTGGTCCTTTGTTTGGGCTACGTATTGAAGCTGTGTCCTCTAATAAACTAGGATAGAATAGATGAAATCGATCCCGTCTGTTGTTATTATAATAGATCACCCTGTATATGGATTGCCGCAGCGTAATTATAATAAAGTATTGTTTGGATGTAAGGTATTCGTTCCCATATCCCAGCATTGTGTTCAAGATTATATTTAATTCTATTTTTTTTTATTCTTAAATGAAAGAGAAAGTAATGAAAGTATCTACCGACAGGAAGAAGATATTATCTCACAATAAAAAAAAGGAAACAAAATCATAGACTTGCCGACTTGATTTAATAATAAATGATGTATTTTTTCTTACGTAACTTTAATAGCGTTCTCTTTAAGCGTGGGTATATTTAACTTTGTTTAAAACTTCCAAACTCGGGTAGCCGTTATAGGTGTTAACTTGACTTTATCGCTTTTAAGCTTGAATGAAGACTTTCGGGCGGTATAATAACCGTATTTTTCAACGGAGGAACTACCTGAACGACCCTAGTTCCAGTACTTCCTACGACTTCGCTACTACGGACATAAATAAGAACGTATTTCCAGCAGGTAGAACTGGCTTCTAGAGATGCGAGATATGATTCATGTTTTGTAACCTTTCCTTTCGTCGTGTTTAATAATAAGGGTTGTTCTGGGAATTCGGCGGATGCTACAGGATTTATTATGATGGTAAATATTTACGCGGAATTGATTTTGCCGTAAACGGTGTTGTAATAGGGTTGCTTGCTTTTCAATTTTATTGTTCGCGAAATGAGTTCTGCAAATTGTTCAAAAATTTACTTTTCTAACCATTCTAATTGTCAAAATATGTCTGACAGCTGTCAAATTACATATTTGAGCGTTGTCAAATTAAAAACTAGCTTATAGCTGTCAAATTCCAAATCAGCGATGTTGTACAATAAAAATCTCTGACAGCTGTCAAACAGTAATTTTCTTAAAACTTCTAATAGACGGCGAATAATTTTCGTTAAAATTGTGCAATTGGGTATAACTTCCGAAAATTTCAAAACCGTAAACAACACTTGAAATATGTTTGACAGCTGTCAAAGACAGCATCTTTCTCAGATTTGATTACAGTATCCCGTCTAAATCCTTCAGCATCTGAAAATCGAAGTTACAAATCTGTTATTTTTGCGATTGTCGGTGACAACCAAAAAAATTCTGACAGCTGTCAAACTTTAAAATCAAATATTTTCTACAATCAAAGCTTTTGACACTTTTCAAACAATAATTTTGACTATTAATCTTTGTTAAAATTGTACAATTATGATTCCCAAAAATATTAACTCTGTATGTAGGGGTTGACAGCTGTCAAATTGTAAAAATTATATTTTTTGTAGATATGTTCACGTTAGCTATCAAAATCTGTCTGAATATTCTAAAAAAGTGAAAAAAATTGTTAATTTTATGATCGTAAGTAACCACCATAAAAATTCTGGCAGCTGTCTAACTTTAAAGTCAGATATCTTCTACAATTAAAGTTTTTGACAGCCTTCAAACAATAATTTTGACTATTGGTCTTTATTAAAACTGTACAATTATAATTCCTGAAAATTTTAACATTGTATGTAGGCGCTGACAGCTGTCAAACTGTAAAAATTTTATTTTTCGTAGATATGTCCAGCTGTCAAAATCTGTCTAAATATTATAAAAAAGTGAAAAAATTTGTTAATTTTATGATCGTAAGTAACCACCAAAAAAATTCTGACAGCTGTCACATTTTAAAATTAGATATCTTCTAGAATCACAGTCTCCGACCGATGTCAAACAGAAATTTTCTTAAAATTTTTGTAGATGGCGAATGATCTTTGTTAAAACTGTACAATTATATTTTTTGAAAATTCTAAAACTGTATATATCGTTTGACAGCTGTCAAATTGTAAAAATATTGTCAAAATTGCAAATCTGTCATTTATAGGATTGTGAGTAATCACCACAAAATTCTAACAGGTGTCAAATTTTTAAAGTCTTCTACTTTCGAAGACTCTGACAGCTGTTAAGCTGTTAATTTTAGAAATGCAAATGACGGTTGACATCTGTCAAGGTGTAAACATAATATTTTTCGTAAATCTCTCTAATGTAGTTGTCAACATAGGTTTGAATTCTGAAAAAAAAAGGAATAATATCTTTGGCAGCTGTCGCATTTTAAAATCAGAAATTGGCTACAAACTAAGTTTGTAACAGCTGTCAAACTAATTTTCTTAAAATTCTTAATAGGTAATGAATGATCTTTGATAAAACTGTGGAATTATAATCTATAAATCTGAAAATTTTAAAGTTATGAGGCGCTTGATAGCTGTCAAGCTTTAAAAATATTCTTTTTGTAGATGTGCTTACTGTAGATGTCGAAATACGTCTGAATTATAAAAAAAAACATGAAAAAATCTGTTATATTTTACGATAGTTCTTATTAAAAAAAATTTTGACAGCTGTCAAATTGTTAAAACTGTCTTGTCCTTTTTTTCCAAAATTCCAAATTTCCAATAACATACTACATAAATCTGATATTTCAATAATATTAGTTTTCTAGTAGTTTTTCGTTGAAGAAATAATAGGTATTAATTTATAATATTGAAATTTGACACCTGTCAAAATATAAACTAAGTTATTTTATTGGAACTTCAACACTTACAGGATGTTTTAAGTGTTTTTTATTAAACTCGTGAAATTGTAGTTGGAATATTATCGACACCTATTAAATTATGTAATTACTTTTGGCAGCTGTCAAATTTTAAAATCAAATGTTTTTGTTACAACTGTTAAACAGTAATTTTCTTTAAATTTTGATAGGAGTTATGATTTTCCATAAAAAATGCTTAAAATGTCTTTCTTATTGCCATCATAGTTAAACAATTAAAATACTTTAGACAGCTAACGTCAAACTGTAATGGGTTTAGCAGAATATTTCTGTTAGTTAATCAGTTGTAAGAGCACTTATTTTGATACAGTATTTTATTTGGTTGCTGAAAATTTTAAAACTATGTAGAAGTTGAATTATCTTTGACAGCTGTCAAACTGCAGAAACAGCTTTTTTCTTAGATACGATTAATCTAGCCGTCAAAATCTATCTGAATTTTGAAAACAAAAAAATTTAAGAATCTGTTTTTATGATTGTGAGCAATCAGAAAATTTTTGACAGCTGTCAAAAAGTATTTTCTCTTCAAAACCTACAATTCTAACATCAAACAAAGTGCGCCTGGAAGTGCAGTAATAATTTTCTGCGTACTGTTTGCTCGTGGAAGTTGTACAAAGTCCTTCCCTCTTTGATTGTAAAATTGTAATTTGACAGTTGTCAAATTATAAACCTAGTTCTTTTATTAGAATTTCAACACTAGTAGGGCTTGATAAGTTTATTGAAAGCTTTGAAATTGGAAAAAAATTGTTTAATGTTGTGCTTGGTGTGATGTGTCAGTTAAATGTTGTTGACAGCTGTCAAATTTTGGGATCTGTATTTTTTAAGATTAGATTAGATTTTTATACATTAGACTGTCTCTTATTTATTTATTTCTGGTTGTTCTAACTTATTTAACATTTTTATTATTTAAATAATGGAAAATAATTTGAATTTCTGTTTGACAGCTGTCAAAATTTGACGTTTATATAAATAATACAAACTCGTATACTAAAACCAACCATCTTTATTGTGTTACATCTACCAAACGCTGTATCACTTAGAAAGTATGTGTACACCTATAATATCGCTTGATGTAGTCAACCGCAGGAGTGTATATTGAACTTGTTGTGTGTTGTGTTTTTGTGCCCCCCGAGGCTATTTAAAAAGGGGGGACTACAACGAAACTCCTCTCAACGCTACCTTTACCTCCCCACCATTCATACGAAAAGCCTCTATTTCGGCGTGCATAGGAACTGTTGGTAGAAACCCGTTTGTTGTGTGTCCACTGCTACAGAACATCAGAAGAACTACCGCTATTACCAGTCGTTTATCTCTATCGAGTCGAAAAAGTCGCGTGTTGCGAGAGGGAAATGCTGTTCGACACCTAGTTTGTTTTTTTTTCTCCCCAACCGTCTCTTATTAAACCTTTCGAACGGGCGGTTGTATTGAATGAAAAATGCCGGAGTTGGTATTCCGGGTACGGTGCGATTTGTTACGAAAATTGTGACTCCAGGATATAAACGGTGGCGTGTTTTGTTTGTTTTTGAGTGGGTTGTGTTTTGTTTTGATGCACGATTCCTTGGATTTAAGCAGCTGTTTTAGTTGAGAATTAGAAAAAAAAATGGTAAATTAGATTTTTTTTTGTATTTTTTAAATATTGGCGTGAATTATGGATGTACAGCGCGTGTCAAAATTGGTGTCTCCATCTTCGGTTGAGGTTGAAATTATTTTTGCAGAAAAAAACGGGATTTTTTGGCAGCCTCTTCTCCACCATGTCCTTGTTTGTTATTAAAAAACAATGGGAAAATAGTTTTTTGGTCAGACTCCCTCCGGGGGAAAAATCTGTCATTATTAGTTAAAAAAACAAATGAGAAAAGTGATTTTTCGTCAGCTTTCATCTTGCTTTGTGAAATTCGATATTTTTTGAATCTTGTTCCAAATTTTTGGAAAAAAAAAACTGAAAAAACCATTGCTGTGTCAGCACCCTTTCCCTGTTCGAAATTCGAAATTTTTCAAGTTCTGAATATTGTTCCAGATCTTTGGCAATCTAAAGAATAATGATTCTTTTGCCAACCCCTCCTTGTCCAATTTTTTTTTGCGAAAAATAAAAAAAATTGAGAACTGTTTTCTGCGTCAGCCCCCACTCCCTTTTCGAAATTCGAAATTTTTCAAATTCTGAATTTTTGCCAATCTAGAGAAAAGCAAATTTTTGCCAGCCCCACCCTCTCCAACTTCGTTGTTGGAAAAAAAATAAAAAGAAATAGAAGAATCCGTTTTCTGGGTCACCCCCTTTTTCCTTTTCGAAATTCGAAATTTCTCAAGTTCTAAATATTGTTCCAAACTTTGTCAATCTAGAGGAAAGCGAATTTTTGCCAGCCCCTCTCTCCAACTTTGTTGTTGGAAAAAAAATGAAAAAATTAGAAGAATCCGTTTTCTGGATCATCCCCTTTTTCCTTTTCGAAATTCGAAATTACTCAAGTTCTGAATATTGTTCCAAATTTTTGACAATTTAGAGAAAAACGATTTTTTGCCAGCCCCTCCTTCTCCAACTTTGTTGTTGCGAAAATGAAAAAAAATTGAAAAATCTGTTTTCTGGGCCAGCCCCCTCGTCCTTTTCGAAATTTTTGTAGTTCAGAACATTGTTTCAACTTTCTGGCAATCTTTCAGCATTAATTTATAAAAAAATTGAAAAACAAATTTCACCATTCCCCTAGAAGAAACCGATTTTTTTCGGTCAGCCCCTCTTTTCCTTTTCAAAATTTGACATTTTTCAAATTCTGAATATTGTTCCAAATTTTTGTCAATCTAGAGTAAAACGCTTTTTTGCGAGCTCCTCTCTCTCCAACTTTATTGTTGAAAAAAAATAGAAAAAATAAAAAAAAACGTTTTCTGGGTCCCTTTTCGACATTTGAAATTTTTTGTTCTGAATATTGTTCCAAATTTTTGGTAATCTAGAAAAAATACGATTTTTTGCCAGCCCCTCCTTCTCCAACTTTGTTGTTGCGAAATTGAAAAATTCGTTTTCTGTGCCAGCCTCATCACCCTTTTCGAAATTCGATTTTTTTCCAGTTGTTCTGAACATTGTTTCAACTTTCAAGCAATCTAGCAGCTGTAATTTATATATATAAAAAAAATGCCAGTCCCCCGAAAAAAAAACCGTTTTTTCGGTCAGCCCCCTTCCCGGGTTTTGGACTGAACACTGATCCAATTTTTTGCATTTATGCAATATCTCGTCTTTAGTCAAAATTTAACAAATTAAGGAAACCCTTTCCTGGGTCAGCCCCCACTCTCTCCTTCTTCTGAATATTATTCTAACTTTTTGGCAATCTATCAGCTTTAATTTTTAAAAAAAATTAAGAAGATTTTTGGCCAGCCCCCGAAAAAAAAATTTTTTTCGGTCAGCCCCCTTTCCGGGTTTAGGACTTCAAAACTTTTCAAGTTGTTGTGAATATTGATCTAATTGTTTTTGGCAATCTCTCGCCTTTAGTCAAATTAAAAAAAATCAGAAAAATTATTTTTTGCCAGCCTCCTTCCGTTAGCGTTGATAATCATAATTTCCAAAATTTTTGATCATGTACATTGCAGAAAAATATAGAAAAGAGCCAAATTTTAACTTTGCCAACCCCTTCCCCGTTTTTTTTTAAATTTTAAATTTTAAAGCGTAGTTTTTCAATTATTTGAAAAGGATTTCAGAAAGAGGGAGAAGTAGGGGTGGGGAGATACCCCGTTTCTGGCTTCTTTCTTTCACGAAGTACGCATGTTTGATAGTTTTTGGAGATGGAACAATTTTCAAAATTTTGGTTTTCAAAAAACAGGGGGCAGGAGGAAGTTGATCCAAGAAAAGTTTTCTTTTTCAATATTTGGGCACCGAGTGGTTTTTTTAAATATTATTTAGCAAAGCTCTAGAAGAGTGTAGATTAGAATATGTTTATTTAGTTCCACAAATCAACGGATTTTGACATCCTTAAAGGTGTCTTCCAAATATATCAAAACTTTTAATGCTTCAGTCATTTTTGGAGATAAACTTGTTAGCCAGAAACATTTTTATCAAATTTGCCATTTTGGACTGCTCCCGTAGGGTCACTGATGTTGATCTCTCCAGATACTAAAACTTTAGCCAGACTAGTGCTTCCCAATTACAAAATTACAACAATTACAGCTATCTCTTTCTCTTCATCTTTTTGAGATGGCTACTTAGAGGGCTATGACCGGTTAGAGGGTCCTTCAGTCCCCATTTCGCTAAAAGTTTATTAATCCCTTTGCCTTCTTTACCTCCCATTGTTAGTACATCTTTACTAAGTTAGCTAATTCGTTTGGCTTTAGCATTTTATTGGCACGAACCCACCTCAGAGGGAGCTTATTATTTCTGCTCAATTACATAGCATTACGTCATTATTCCCAAACCAATTTAGACTTAAAATTCTGACCAAAATTCCAAATATATTAAAACTTGTACAACCTATACAGTGGCGCATCTCCAGATTTAATATCCCACACAAAGCAGTCTTTATCACACAGATTATTGTAACATTGTTCCATGCAAAAATGCTGGATTTTTTTCCCAGATTCCACGATAATTTTGTTGGGTAAGTTTTGCTCTAGCTTGTGCGTGATGTTCTTAGAAAGACACAAAATTGTAAGATGCACCCAATTGGTTTTGAACAATTTTTTATCATTACCTAAAGCGTACTTCCTTATCCAACATCTCCAATCAATCTCCAGCTTGTTAAAACGATTGGATGGGTGAGTGAAGCAATATTTCAAAACTTATTGGAATTTATTTTTCATAGAATTCAAGCACAAGATGCGATTATGAATCAGTCAGGTATTAGCGACTAGAGGTTGGTGGCAAATTGTAGATTTTGCCCAGCGATAGGTGGAGGAGATTATTGGATCTGTTCCCAAGAGTGGAATTGATAACCACAACCAAACGCTCAGCTTATTCGGGGGTCCAATTTTGATTGGACCTCAACTATTTAGGACTTCTTGGAATGGACCTGTCATCACTTATATCTACATGCTCTGTATAGATACATCTATGGTGTCTTACTGATTTCAAAAATTTGCTATCATTCCTGGGATTTAGCCTTCTCATCATTGGCGAAAAATTTTTTCTTGTATTTGCAAGTAAGGCTGAAAATTGCTACGTTCAGAAGATACAATCTGTATAGGTTTAATAGCTAGGTCTTCAAGATTTTTACTAAGTGTAGATTGGCCATTAGAGTGTAGTTGTTGCAGTTAATGTAGCTACAAAAATGTTTTAATCATTGGACAAAAAATTCTAAATTTATCAAGCCAGTTTTGGAAATGCACACCATGCTCTCTCAAAGGATACCAACTTTGAGATATGTAAAGACGAGATGCACTGGAAAACATGGCCATAGACGTATTTATGTCCCCTTTTTCACGTACCAATCTATTTTTTCCCGTTTTGAATCCTAATTTCCTATTTTTTGGAGACATTTTTGAATAGTGATGGAACCTAATGCATCTACGTAGAAAATTGAATCACCTCTTGGTTTGAGTTGGCCACCAATCTGTTTTAATCAATCAAAAAATTGTTCACAATTCGCTTGTTGAATATTTTTGCTCCTGTTTTTAAAGAGTTTTCGCATTTTAGAGTTAGACGTCGTTTGTTTTTCTTAAACAAGACGCACACGTCTATAACGAAGCTTGTGTAATA